>OMNZ01046213.1:0-41151 GCA_900303255.1 Lesueurigobius sanzi | reverse complement strand
TTTGGGAGAATTTTATTATGTTTATTATTATTTATTTTTATGTGGGAAAGTCTAACCTGACCCAAGTCTTGCTGAATAAAAAACAGTCTCTTAATGCTCTTGTTTAAGTATCTTCTTTTTCTTGTAGGAGGCTATGTGTATATTCCTATTTTTTTTTCTTTTTTGAGGGGATCAGTGAAACAGAAATGACTTCAACACAGATCCACAGCCTCTCGCTGCTGTAGCTTGGCCCCTCCCTCTGTCCCCCGCGCTCGGTAAACCCTTCTGATTATCGCCAATTGCTTAGTCAATCTCATTCATAAGGCACTTTGCATTGTCCTTTTATGGTGAAATGGAGGCGTGGCAGAGGCGTGTCGTGAGGAGGGATCATGTACGAACACTTTCTCCTCAGGTGTGATCAGTGAAGAGGAGATTGCGTGCAGATGTGCGTACCAGCGTTTACGGAGGGTTTTATAAGTCCCAATATTTTTCTCCGTACGTGAAGTTTGTGTTTTGTTCGTACGTACTATTATAGTCACGATCTCACGCACAGTTTTATAAATGAGACCCCAGAATACTTGACTTGGCGCCTTGTATTTGTGACCAGGCAAATACTTGACCTGGCTTTCTTTACAAGGGAACAACAGCCCCATTGTGTCTGTCCTCCACTGGGACATTTTGGCTTTAGTTTAGATCACTTAATGTGAAAGTTTAGCTCTAGGTTCCCTCATCCTGAAGTCGCCCGGAACATGCTCTGCACTGGTTCAGAGAGACAAAGGAGAATTCATTTTTTAATTTATTTTGGAAAATCACATCACTTTGTTTTATATTCCTGAACTGTTCCAGGGGCTGAAAATCTGATGTTAAAACTCCAGGTATTCCGTGACTGCACGAACCCTGTGGATGGGGCTGTTAGGGGCGTCACGCGGTGCCTGTTTTCTCACCTCTCACAGATGCTTTTGGCTGTCTGCAGGAACCGAGTGTGATCTGTCTCCTTCAGAGTGTGGTCGGCTTGAGTGATGAGAGACGAGGACCTTTCAATGCACTGCTTGCAGCTGGCGATCTGCTGGGCCAGTTTTCTCAGACGCTTAGACTGCCAAACGCAACAGGACACAAAGCAGAAGATTGGACTTTTGTGCAGCTACTCAGCCTGATGAAAAAAGTACATTTTAAGTTCAGTAATACTTCCTATGATGCTTAATATGCACAAGCAAACTATGTTTGAAAAGGTGAAACTCCAAAGAGCTCCGGAAATTTGAGTCAGACAGCTCGTCTCAACTGAAGACGGTCTTTGGCGTTATTCAGAGGCAAGATTGTGTATCAAAGAATTCAAATATTATGGCCCAATCCAGGAAATGTTGCTGATTTGTGGTCAGATAGGAGAAACTCAGAATTACATAACACACTTTATTTTATTGAAAGCCCTATATTTTGGCATAATGAAAACATCCGGCCGGCGAGATGATTTCATCCGGCCCTCGGCTGGTTGGCCATACATTTCTGAACATGTAAAAAAAATGTAAGTCTCTAGCCCATTCCTGTCCGGAGTTATGAATGTTTAAAAGAAATACCCAAAATGCTCAATCCAGCCACTAGGGGGCAGCCTAAATTTAGGAACGAATTCCACACCTGTCCAGCAGAGGGCACTGAAACTGTACCATTATAAAAGCTACACACACAGAAGCTGTTCTGTTACTGGTAAAAGTTTTGCTTTAATAAGTAAATAGTTGTATAAATAAAGCTTTGTGTTCTAATTTTTATCATTGTGTAAAAAGACTGATTAATACTGATTAATAGAATATGGTCATCTAAAATACACCAGATTACACTAAATTACATCTGGGTAATTCAAAATTTCCTGGTGACAGGCTGCAATACAAGTGTAAGCCATTATTATTACTTATTAGGCTGCAGTCCTGTAGGGCCCAGATCAATATTAAAATGTCAATCAAATGTACTGAATTATTACAGTGCTCATTATTATTAATCATTTATTGAAAACATGTTTTGTCAATAGTATTTTCCTGTTTACAATATATGCGGCCCCCGACCTGCCATCGTACGTGAATTTCGGCCCACGACCCAAAATTTGACACCCCTGCTCTAGTACTTTCATATTAAGTGGATTTTGTAAAGTATTGAGCATGCTAAAATCCTAAAAAAAAATAGAGATTAGATAAGACTTTATTGATCTCACAATGGAGAAATTCCCTATAGGATATAATCCATCAAGCAGACTGCAAGGAACTTCAAATATAAAGTATTCTGGAGTGGATTCGGTTTATTCCTGATATAGCAGCAATTTGCACCCAGCTTTGATCAGAGACGCAGAAAACACCCATAAACGTATACATTTTATTATTAAGAGTCTTCCCATTCTATGTTTAATCATTACTTTACAAGAACAAGAAAACAATAATTTTATACAGCGTGTTTTGTCTGTGTAGGTTCTCGGTCGTACAGGAGTTGTCTACACTGCATCTTTTGATACATTTCGAAGCCGAAGAAGAACATAACAATTTATCCCTGGAAGAATGTGGCGGGGAAGTCAACCCACTCCAACGCTGAACACCGCATTGCCTCTCTAATGACATATAGAAGATGTGAAATGATTCATGAGCCCGGGAACATAAATGTACACCGCAGATGAGGAGCCAGAGAAACTTCAGAGATATTAGTAATGATTTAGTGGCAGCAATAGATAAAAGCAACCCAGTAAAGTCTCAAGTCTTTAGCACGAGCAGTGTGTGGCACGTCTCTGAAAAAGTAATAATATATGCAAACCTAAGGGGATGTTGGCACAAACTAGATTTTGAAAAGTAAAAGATCAGAGAGCATCATTTTTGTGAGCTAAGATGCGGTGAACTAACACTGCTCGCTCAAGTCTATAATTATACAGAAGTAAGTGTGTCACGGTGTTTGATATGTTAGGAAAAGTAAGCAGCCCTGAATTTGTGTCAGCAAAGTGGAAGTAAGATGAATTGGGCACAACAGCCTTGCCTGACTGCATGAGGCTACAGCTGAAAGACACCATTCAGGCTTAAAACGATCACAAAAGGAACCTGGCTATGAATGGCCACAATGATATACTATGTAGCTACTATGCCTTTGATTAGGCTGACAGAACAGAAGCGACGCTGCCAAGCTGCGCCAGCGTCCTCTCTGACCACCACCACCAGCCGCACTCACATCATCCACCCAGGCTTCCTCGTATTCCCTCAGCCTTCCATTTGAGGTACTAACCGGGCCGACCTTGCTTTGCTCTCGAGATCTGACAGGGTCGGCTAGAGCAAAGGTGGTACCAAGGGGAGCCAAGTAGCCAGATGTTCATTTATATTTTGACTTGCTAAGGTGTTTTTGACTCGTTTCAATAGATTTCTACTTATTGCCTTTTTTATTTAATTTTATTTGCCAATGGGGTAAGAAAAATGGTCCTTTAGGCAGTTTTATTTTCCTAATTCGAGTGAGATTACCTTAGAATCAGTAACCATTGTCATGAAATAAACCAAATGACGTAGATGACAGTAGTAAATACGTCTAATCTCTTTTTCGATAATGATAATACCTTAATTATCTTTTCGATATCATACCGGTATCATTTAACGGTACCCAGGCCTAGTCTTGATAGAGTGTAATCAAAGGAATGTCTGTTGGATGCTGTTAGTACAATTTCACAATATGTCGACAGGCCGTTCTTCATTTGAAAACCTCTAGGATTCAGTCTGGGATTGTGAAAGTGAGAGAGTCCTTTTATATGTATTTCCAAAACAAACTGGCGGACCTGGGTCTGAATCTGGACCTCCAGAGGCTTTAGTCCGGACCCCAAAGAATTTCCATCCATATACTTTATATGATCTAAGGCTGAATGAACAATTAAATAAATATAATTACCACAGTCAATTAAAATAGCAAAACGACTGATTCACGTCATCAGCTAAGACTCTAAATATTTCGTCAAAACAATGTTGAAACCTTGGTTACAGACTTCAAATCTTAGAGTGGAAGAAATGATTGAAGCAAAGATTTGCACACATGGCCTTTTTGTAGTGAATTTGACAATAGAAAATTCTATTTTCAAGAGAAACAGGTGATATTTACTCAATATAATGCAGAGTAAAATATGTCAGTAACTCCCATTGTGTGAAATTCATCCTTCTAGAACACAAGATCAACCTAAAATCCACCTCTGAGGTGGCATCATTTTAATCCCTCTTTTTAGGATCAAAATGATCCAGATTTGGATCTAATTTTTTGAAATACCCAAAAGGGTAAACAAAAGGGTATTTACAAATCTGGATTTGCATCTTCAGGATGAAATCTGCTTTGAAATACCAGATTTCAGATCAGATTTGGAAAAAATCCAATCCACCTGGATTAATCCTGGATTATTTTTGAAATACTGGGCCCTGCTGGTGTATGTGTATAAACTAGATGCAATGGTTACTAAAAAAGTTGAGTAGTATTTCAATAATAAAAGCTGCCCTAAATACACCATCTCTTCATAATTACTGAGACATCAATGATGGCATGCGCCCCGGCGAAAGCTCGAGGCAATCCTCATTTTCAATCTGCATATTTACAGTAAAATATACCCGATCACCATGTTCTGTGGGATTTATCTATTAAAGATTTCCCAAGCCGCCGCTGCTGCACGTTATAGAAAGTGAATCTTTATGCATTAGACTCAAGAGGTTCTGAACAATACCTTGCCCTCCTTTATCTTGCTGGCTATAATTTGTCTTCTCTGTTGCACGATATTAATCAGCAGGTCGCACTCCTCCAGCAGCTTGTTTTCTTGTCTTGTTGCATTCACCTGGAACACATACAAAAATAAGACATAAGGGACACATAAAGGCATAATCTGTGCAGAGATATAGCGCAGTAGTAATTTACTGGGCCCTGCGATATGTTATGCTGCTCCGTGGCTAAGACCGCCGTAATTTTAACATACACTGCTTTACTGACGGCACAATTAATCAATATGTAATAAACCGGCGTGTGACAGCGTAACGGCAGGATGGAGCTGATAATTCATGTAGCCTCCTCCTGACTGGCCGGGCCGAGTACAGCAATCTGCCCCTGATCGATTAATTCCACTTAATTATGCCAAAGCAATCATCCCCTGACTTCATAAAGTGTACGTTAAGCAAAGGCCAGGAAGATTAAACACTGATATAGAGGATGATAACAATATTATATTTGTGAGTCGGCACACACGGGGTCTGTAAGATATTTAAAGCAGCACCTCCAGTCGGCAGATCCAAGCAGCTTTGCATATTTGTATTTATGTTTTATGTATGGCTGCTTCTGGGGACAGTGGAAACCTTTTTTTACCTACGGCGACGGTGAGTTTTGTAATTTGACTAGACAGTTTTATCCCAGCTCCAAGGAATGTATGACGAATATTTATATATATATATATCCTTTTCTTCTCACCTATGGGTCCAACGCAAACTATTTATCAACTTTTAATTGAGGAAATGAAGTAAGAAAAGCAGAGTATGCTTTAATAATCACAGTGCTCTGTACATGCTTTAGGCTGCCTTTGGATTTTAATTGGCTGATCTGTGACAAGATCAATATGAATTCACTTCATCACTTACTTTTTAAAATGTTTAAAATTTGACTTGATAACTATTTCTCCGAACTATGACAAATATAGGGAAATTGGAATAAATGTATAAATGCAGTGTACCAATTTAATCATTTTAGTGTTCTTTCATTTTAACATTCAGGGACTTGGCTGGTCCCAAGTCTTTAAGCTTCCAAGACGAAGAACGAGCCCAAGCTTCTTAAAGACCTTAAAAGAGTTGTTATTGCTTGATGTTTGATATTGATTTGTTTATTTTGGTGTCTGTAGCGTCTCTGAGATGACTCCTGCTGTGATATTGGGCCATACAAAAATAAATAGATCGATTGAGTTGAGCTGGTCCTTGTGCCTCCCTCGCAGTGCGACGGTGCATCCCACTTACAGAAGTCTGGACACTCCCCAATTGTTATTAATTCACTCCTCACGCTGGTTACTTGTGTAGCTACAGCTAAGACTAACTGGCTAAAAGGTAGCTGCCTATGACCAACCACTATGACAATTGCTAAAAGAAGTGCTAATGCTTTGGCAAGGGCACTTCTTACTTTTCAAAGCTATTTCTCAGTTAGACAAAATAATTAATATTGAAAAAATATATACACATTTTAGATATCAAGCATTAAACATTAAATAAATTAAATAAACAATTACAGAAAATAAAAAGAATATATAAGAATTATAAAACTATAAGGCATGCATAAAAATATAATTAGTGATCCACTTTGCCATTATATACACTACCGATCAAAGGTTTGTATGTGGTATGTGGTAAATGGTTTTCTCTTTAATTTCAAGACTATTTACATTGTAGATTCTCCCTGAAGGTATTCACTTACGAATCAACACCAATGGCATTATGTGTTAAACCAGGGGTGCCCAAAGAGGGGCCCACGGGCCAAATTCGACACTCCAAAGGGTTTCAATAAAGTATTATCTTATCTTATTTGGCCCTCAAGATGGCGCTTGGATTTGTAAGGAGTGTTGAGTCAACTTCATTTGTGCACTGAATAGACTGTAGATAGTAACTAAGGACACTAAACAGCATGTCCTCCTCAATAGCTCAGTAATTGAAGGATACGTATTCATAGATCTGTTTGTATTTGTCTTTCTACATGCAAAACCGAATTGCTAATACTTTTCCATTTTGGCCCTGTGTGGAAAAACTTTGGGCATCCCAAAAAGGTGAAAAAGATCCTTCAAAATAGCTGCCTCCTGCTTTGATTACTGCTTCAATGAGAATCACACAACAAATAGTGTTGAAAATGAGAAAAAACCAAGACATAAAAAGTGTTTCCAAACTTTTGACTGGTAGTGTACATTTTTAATTTGCCTAATGATCGTTTTATTCGATTCACTTGTAAAAAAACACAATTCATCAGTGTTAATATTTGACTGAGTTGTTGTCCACAGAATGTAGGGCCCTTCACCTGAGCGTGGACAGATTAACAGCCTCACCTCCACATGCTGGCAGGTTTGGATAAGTTTGCCCATCAGCGTTTCCAATTCACTGGTCCTCTTGATTAGATTGCTCAGATTGGAATCCAGGGCTTGCTGCGAAAACAAAATTGAAAAGGAATATTTCATTAGACACTGTCTCCCATCAAAGCGCAAGCAGCCAGATAAATCCTAGAGGAGAGTTAAGTGAGAGACAATATTAATATACAAAACTGTAACAAGCAGAGGACATGGCATACACATACTGGGGAGGCATGGTTTCGTAAGATCTGTTTTTTGGAAAGTTGCGATTAGACTTGCAATCCATTGAGCATTTCAAGGGGAAACGCTACACGCAAAACTCATTTTTAAATTCTCAAGTTTTTGGTCAGTTTGCTCTCTTAACATACAGATACACTTTCACCTGGAAACCTCGAAACTGAGCCTTCTCAGATGAGGCTAAAGTTCACAAATCAATTTACATTCATGCGATTTGAAAAGGGGATGGAAGTAAATGACAATTAACATTAGGGATAAGGCTGGAATGTGGAGAAAAGTTATTTTATTGTACTGTTGCAAAGAATATTGTAGTCCCCAGTAGCAGCAGTCTTGGCGGCTTTGATAATCGTGGCCATTAAAATTGCAATTTCGATTTGATTGCAATTCATTGTGCACCCGTATAACACACACACACACACACAAACACACATCGCACGGCCACTGGTTAGGGCTGATTGTAGTGGGTCTGTGATGAGTGAAGGGACCCCCAGTGCCCGCTGCGTGCCAAAGATCCCATGATTGTTGAGGCTAAGGCCGCGGAGCTTAGCCGAGCATCTGCCACTGATTTGGACAACTAACACCCGACTGTGCTAATCACTGAGCCAGATCAAAGGCTTCTGTTTCAAACTTAATATGTGGCTGTAATTGGGCTGCACGATGACTGTATCCCATGGTAGACATGAATTACACGGCTAATCAGATATTCATTTTTAACTAAAGGTTAATTAGTAAAAACGGCATGTTGTGGCAAATTGGCACATTATTGGGATGGCTTTATGGGATGATCTGAGGCAGGAGCTCCAGGTGAAAATGCAGCTTTTTAAAAGACATTTAAGAAGGCAAGGTCCCACACTGATATTGTACTGTATATACCCTTTCCACTTTTTCAAAACACTATCTACTTTGCTGTACAAACTGAACAACAGAAAGGTTTTTGGCAAGAATAAGATGATAGGTGACAGTCATATAATAATTAACCTTATGTACATTCATTAAATGTGTAGATACAACTGCTTTTAGGGGCTTTGTAGATAACCATAATACAAGTAAAGACATAATTACAATACTTGAATATAGGCCTGGGCGATATGGCCAAAAAATGTTATTACAATTTTCTTTAGTTTAAATCACAATTTCAATTATATCACAATTCATGTGTATAATGTCTTTTGAAGGCGACTAAAGCCATCTGCTTCTTCTTGGGTTTCGATCTGGTGTTGTAGTGGTTTAGTCTGGGTTAAGACCTGTTTTAGTCTAAGTTTCAGTCCAGAGTTTTGACATGCTTCCCTCATGGTTTTGTCCTGGTTCAGTCTGTGATATTGTCCAGGTTTAGACCTAATTCAGACCCAGTTTTCTCTTGCTTTATTTCTGATTGAGTCCTTTGGTTTAGACCTGGTTTAGACCTGGTTTAGTCCTGGTTTTTGTCCTGGTTTGGTCCTTTTTAGTTTGGTCCTGGTTTAGACCTTGATTTCAGTCTCTGCTTTAGTCTGGTTTTCTCCTGGTTTGTTCTGGTTTAATCATAAAAATGTTTCCAAAAAAGCAGATCGTCATGGAGATCAGATCACGGTTTGATTTCGATCATCATATCGCCCAGCCCTACTTGACTATAAGATCTGTTACCGTACAATGGCCCTCATTCATGAATATTTTCTTAAGAAAAAGTTCTCAAGTACAACTTAGGAGAAACTTGAGAAAAACTCTGACTCACGAAGCGTTCTTAAGAAGACAAAAAGAGTCCTCCTGACTGTTCTTAGGATTTGTTCTTCCAGAAGAGCTCTTTCAGCTAAGAACAAATTTTGTGAATGCCCAAAATGTTCTTAAGTCGGCCTTAAGAACAAATTTGTTCGTAAGTTTGTTTCGTGAATAAGGCCCAATGTTTTTTAATGTATGACAAAATATACTGTATGTGGGTCCAGTAAATTCATGTGCAATAAAACCAACTTCAGCTCAAAAATGAAACAGTAACAGAACAGCTGCAGATGATGTACTGTAAAATGTGCATTTTATATTTTGCTTCTCACTAACTGATTTATTTATAGTGAATGAAGTGCTTCACCTTCAAGAATGGAATGATTTTCATCAATAAATAATTATATTTTTAATACTTTGCCAGTACATTACTGCTTTGCATTGTAATGTGTCCCGGTAATGGAGCTGTTTTTCTAAAAAGGTTTCGACCTGATGAAGGGGAAAGACAAGCAACTTCCTTTGATATGGAAAAGTCTGCGGCCCCGAACCTTTGCTTTGGCCACTCTCTCTTCCTTCCTCGCCCGGTCTGGACAGGTCACTGTCAGGACCTGGAATTCTATCCTGTGTCAACGTTTGGAATTTTATCAATTGTCAAAGGTTACACGTCATCCTGTCACTACTGCCGCTGCTGCCCCACAACCGCACAGGCAGCACGCGGTTATTAAGTCAAACGGCCACAATATTAGGCACACTCGGGTTAACATAAGGGAGTCATCTGGATTCAGCATCTGTTATTCGCCAATCGCTCCGGTTTCCCTTATGTCAGCCCAAGACATGCGCAAAAGGCTTATCCTCCTCAGCTAGGTCACACTGAAAACCAAAACCCAGCTGAAGGACATGAGTTACTGGATGGTCGCCCACTGCTCCTGACAGGTTGCCTCACTGCCATTGATGGATGGCTGAAATGCAGATGACAGATTTCTCTATGGGGTAAATAAAGAATCAACCAATGAAAGGCAACAGCACCATCAAGCCATGCAGGTCTAGGTTTAGATATGGGTAATGTACAAATAAAAACAGCCCTTTCTTCCCCCAAACCTAATACTGTTAGTACCAACCTTCAGTAAACAATTAGTATGTGGTTAAAAAGTAATTACAAAAATGGGGTGCCGTCAGTGCCTCCCCAAAAGCATGTCCAACCACAATGTCCCAGTTTCTAAAATGCCAAATAGCACTCTTTCTTGGCTGTAACCGTACTCTTTGTAACAAATCAACAACTAGGAGCTCAAATTTGCACCATCTGTGTCCTGTTCCATATTAATTCCACTTTGAGAAACTTTTCAGCATTTGTTCTCATTTAACATCTTCCAGTAACATAATACATGAAAGGAGATGCCTATTACTGCGACGTAAGCTGCTGAAAACTGAACGCAACATCAAGTGGGGAAAGCAATAATAGCCGTAACAATTTCTAATGAGGTAAAATGGATTCTATTCATCTTAGCTCTATTTGTAGACCCAATAATGTAAACACAGCGCCGACAGATTAACTTATTAAGTGGGAGAGAATGGCGTTAGCACATTCATTAAAAAACTCCATCAGATAACCACAATCCAGCAGCCTCATAACACAATGCAGCATATTAATAACAGCTACAAAAGCAGGGCTCGGCTTACTGTGTGGCAGATCCTACACAATGGCGTAGGGTATGGTTGCTCTCACCAAGTCTGTTATGCAAAGGGCACATGGAGGTCACTGTGTAGTCGGTCAAAAGTGTGGAATTAAGGAAACGGTCACCTGGTCGGTATCCCGGCATGAACCATCACGCCCCACGCCGAGAAAGTGTCCGGGGGGGCTCTGCTCAGCGAAAGCATGGTCGGACAAAAGGGAGAAGTGTTAAGACTGCCCTCTGTAGACTGGCCACAAAAAGGAGATGGTTGTGTGCCAGGGTAACCAAGCATGTGAATGAATGGGACAGGTACAAAGGGGCTGTAAGAGTATTTTGTGATACAGTTTATTATAACCCATTATGATGCATGCATGGAGAGTGTGCATATTCACAGGGACAAAAGGACGCATTGCAAATTCATGCTGACGCCGTGCACCCCTGTGGAACTAAGGGGAGGCTTCATGAAACTAGGGCTGCACAATTTTGACGAAAAAACCTAATTGAGACTTTCGTGCAGAAATTGCGATTCGATTAGCAATTTTTATATTACTGTATATGTTTTATGTTGTATATTTGTCATACAGACGTCTAGGCATAGGATGGTGCGGACATTTTGCCTCATGATTTATCTTGGACAAAATTATTGCTCTTAAAATTACTCTTCTTTCTGCTCCCTTTCATTCATTCAAGCTGCATTCATTTGACAGTTTTGTTGTTTATTGTTTTTACTTTTGAATGAAATAAATAAATACAAATTGCAAATCACAATACCTATTTGAATTTCACAATTTTATAATGCATTTCTTCTGGTGAATTGAGCTTCGATTCAAAACCATAAACCTGGACTAAACCGGACTAAACCAGGACTAAACCAGGTCTAAACCCAAGGACTCAATCAGAAATAAACCAAGAGAAAACTGGGTCTAAATCAGGTCTAAACCTGGACAATATCACAGACTGAACAAGGATTAAGTCCAGGACTATGAGGGAAGTTTGTCAAAACTCTGTAAGGACTAAAACAAGTCTTAACCAAGACTAAACCGCTGCAACACCAGGTCTAAACCCCAGAATAAGCAGATGGCTTTAGTCGATTTTAAAAGACAATTTACACATGGATTGTGAGAAAATCAAAATCGTTTTAAATTAATCGATTTAAACTAAAGAAAATCGTGATGAGATTTTTTGGACATACCGCCCAGCCCGACTTCTAACCCCTAGGCAAATTTATGGCAAGGCAAATTCATTTGTAGAGCACAATTCATACACAAGGCAATTCAAAGTGCTTCACAATTTCATAAAATTACAAGAAAGCAGATAAAATCAATCAATAAAACAAATATAATCATTAACTAATTACATAAAAGTGACATTAAAAGTGAAGAGTGCAGATAAAATACTTTCAGTGACATCTGCACAGTTAAAAAGAACCGTTTTCAGCCTAGATTTAAACATTGTCAGAGTTGAGGCCTGTCTCACACCTTCTGGCAGACTGTTCCAGATTTTTGCTGCATAAAACTGAAACGCAGCCTCACCATGTTTAGTCCTGACTCTGGGAACCACCCCTACTATAATACATTGTGGTACTCATTTATTACATTTCAGTTTCATAAAACGCAGAAGACACAAGACAGAAAGAAAACACTGCCTTTAGGGTTATTGCAGTATTCAAAATTGCGATGTTGATTCGATTGGGATTAATCGCGTGGCCCTCATTGAAACTACAAAATAATGACAATGCCTTAAGAATAGCTTAAGTTGTTGCGTTAATGGATGGAGAAAGTCAAAATACAGATTGACTACAGACTGAATACAAAGCTGGTATCTGAATAAATGATGGGATCCCGCTCATCAGAGACAAAGCGACGGATTCCAGAGCTACCTTGTTACACGCCGCTGCTAATAGTGGCTATTCATGTCTTATTGATGTCACCCATCTTCTGCACAGAGCGAGGCACTAGTTCCACTCAAACTACGAGGGCCCGCTGCGCACTGGGAGTCATTTAGGGCCGGCCGAGAGGGAGACCGCCTCTGAACCTCATAATTAATATTCTTCACTTGCAGATAACATAGCGTGTGCCTGTAACAATTACCATACAACATTCATGCTTTTGTTCAGGGCCTCTCTTGTTAGCTGCTGCACTCAATTCAAGTTTCATGTAATAAGGCACACACACACACACACACACACACACACACACACACACGGTCTACATGTACATGGAAAACCTGATATTATGGTGGTTGATATTTAGCATGTGCGACTCTCAAACAATGCATCTGGTTTGTTCTTTTTTTTTTGTTTAATCCTTCGGCTCGCTCCAATTCATTTGCAACAGTGGACCACGCATGGATTTGGCAGACTTACGCCAGATGTCCTTCAAGTTGCAACCGGTCAAATACTGAGAATTTAAGCGGTGAGTAGTATGAGGAACGTGTCTTGCCCAGAGAGAGCCAATCCAAAAATATCTACCATCAAAAGCAAAGAAATAAGATCAATAAAACCTTTTCAAAGACTTATTTTTGCTTCCATAAAAGTATATTGTGTGCAGACAGTTCTCATCGAAAAATGTTCAAAATATAGGCTGGTGGAGGCTAATATAGAGACCACTGTTGCCATGGAAATCTGCCATGTTGCAGCCACTAGCAAACGTTATCCATAGACTAACATTGGCGAGAAACATTATGAAAAGTGGAGCAAAGAGCCGTGGAACAACTTCCACAGCTGCTGAGTCACTGCTGGGGAATACAACTAACTCACTGTACAGTCAGAATGCTTTTATATGAATAATTATTCCAGTATTTAACCTTTTAAAACCTCCATTAGTTTATTATGGAAAAAACCTGCTGCTAATCGCATAATGCTTCATGCTTT
The DNA here is from genome assembly GCA_900303255.1 of Lesueurigobius sanzi. NCBI lineage: Eukaryota > Metazoa > Chordata > Actinopteri > Gobiiformes > Gobiidae > Lesueurigobius > Lesueurigobius sanzi. The sequence continues at coordinate 27,641 of OMNZ01046213.1, read as the reverse complement.
GACATCACGATCCTGAACTCTATTGTGTTACTGGGTCACTCTGATCCCCAAAACTTGCTTAAAATCCCATTCCGGCAAAGAATCTGGATGTTATAAATGCATTTGCAAAGTTAAGAATGTGGTCAGACCAAAAGAATTTAACATGAACAAGCTCCCTTTTTTGGTTTGAAAATGGAAGAAATAAGTACAGGTCTTTTAACATTTATATTTAGCAAAGATATTCAGCTGAACTTCAATAGTCCTTTTGCTCAAAGGGAAGAGTGTGTTATTGAGGATGCAAACAAGCACCACATGCCAGGCAGCACAACGATCCATTCCAAAATATTTCCTCTCTTTTTGTGTGTGTCTTACCTTGAGTTTATCAAATCTGTCGTTGAGGGCTGCTACCTGGTGGTCCCTGTGGCGGCCCACCAGCTTACAGAGCGCGCAGATCAACTGCTCGTCCGTCACGCAGTACATGTTGACTTTCTCCTCCTCGTGCTCCACACACATGAGCCCGCGCAGATGTGAGTCCTGCAGGGGCTCGATCAGCCTGTGGCCCGTGAACGGCTTCTTATTGGGGTGCGTGGCCTTGAGGCACTCCTCGCAATAGGACACCTCGCAGGTAACGCAAGTCTTCACAGCGTCCTGCGGAGGGTCCTGCTCACAGAATTGACACTGAACTCTGTCGGCCATCTTGGCATAGCAGTCTGTGGTCGGACGGTCCCGGCGTGTCTCACTGGGTGAGTTGGGCCCGCTCAGAGAGGCCTTCTGATAGCGGTCGATGATGTTCTGAAGGGTCACGTTGCGCTTGAGTCCGTCTAGGCCTTTCTGGTTGAGGGTGATGACATAGCGGCAGGTGGGGCACTGGAAGGCGCTGATGGAGTGGATGGGCTCACTGGGGGTGCAGTGCGAGACCAGGATGCGGTGGGCACAGTTGAAACAAAGGCTGTGTGCGCAGGGCAAGAGCAGCGGGTCCTCAAAGAGCTCCAGACAAATTGGGCAGGTCAGCTCTGACTCCAGTGTTTCCATCTTCAGGCGAAAAGCAGTGGGACCGACAGCGAAATCCACGGAAGCTGAGCAGCTATCTGCGGAAACAGGAACAGAGGACATTTAGCATTGTGGAGCTGGCAAAAAGGCAATGGTAGCACTGGATGGACGGAAAGTAAAATGCAGTGGGTGTTTGCTTTTTATTACCAGTTGAACTGAATTGAGTAACATTTATTCAATTATTAGAATAGCTTGCGATAAGAATAGATTGATTGTAATACGGATATATATATTAGTTCTTATGTAAATCCAATGCTGTTTTAGTTTAAACAGTGCAAGTACACATTGCTATCTTAACTTCTAAGATTGTATCATTAAAAAAAACAAAATAGTGGAGAGATAGTATACAATAGAAAATGTTTGAGAATTGTGTACAAAGATCCTGTGTGGGCACTTTCGCCTGAGGATACGCGGTTGTTTATCTGCCTTTGGCAGCGTTCTCGAGCGTCTAGCCCGTCTCCATGTGTTTCTCTGCCTACTGTACTGCGTTGCTTTGCTGACAGCTCAGTCAAGCAGAAGTATATTGGCCTGCTTGCTGATGGCTGGGGCGCAACGCTATCACAGACACTAAGCCTTTGTTCTCACCCATTCAGACACCCACAGCTGCGAGCGGACACACTGTGCTCCATGTGAACCCTACCTCCGAATCATTATGTGTGAAGAAGCCAGGGCTCATTATCAGCATGGTTTGGCCACAAGTAGACCCCTCTCTGAAGTCGCAGGGTTACAGCAATTATCTCAAAGCTACTTTGGTCAGTTCTATTCAGCTACTGTAGGAATACCCACACATATTTAGCTGTGTCACTGCACAGTACTGTGGGCTATTGTGGGGGCCGGCTGTGATGCACCTGTGGCTGTTTAATTCCATGTCACTGATTCAAAGGTGTGTGTGTGGGTTCTGCACTTTGTTATGTAATTTACACTGACAATGCAAATGGAGGTCATCTAACTAACATGGTTATAATACAGAAGCTTTTACGCAGAGAAATGTATGTCGCTCAGGGAAGTGTACAGACTATAGAGGTATATTATGATTGCACAATATGATGGAATATTTCCTTCTCTCTGATATTTTCATTGTTGATTGTGATTTCATTATTTTAAAATGTGTTTATGTCCTCATACTATATACAGTTCTGCAAATTGTCAGGGTATAAACTTATGCATTTCATAGAATATGAATGATAACACAAAAGCCTTTATTTCACTCATGGTTAGTGGTTGCATGAAGCCATTATTGTCAAAAAAACAAAAAAAAAACTTGTTTGTTTACGCTTTTCAACTAGAAACTAGCCAAATGTCCCTGATCAAAAGTTGACATATTGTGCATCTTGAAACAAATGTACATTTTGACAGAGACTCCTGTGTTTCAGCTGAAGTGACTTTTTCTTTGCTCTTGAACAATTTTCCTGGCAGTAGTTGAAGGTCATGTAAATGTTAGATCAGGGACATTTGAGTAGTTTCTGTTTCATTATGATTTCAAAAGAGTAAGACTGATAAATGACTTCACACAACCACTAACCATGAGTGGAAAAAAATAGTGTGAAAAGGGGATGTAAACTTATGAGTACAACTGTATACTATATATATACGGTATATCATGTTTCAAGCTTGATCACCTTGAGCTGTCTCTGGACCTGAAACACACCATGAATAACCTTTAACTTGCTCAATATTGAGTTTAGTTTCCGTTGTTGTGATGTCTATTTAATGGTCCAGTGAGTTGTTGAACTTAACTTCCTGAGTGTGAACACAACATATTAATCACTATTGTGGAAAAAGCATGCACAATAATCACGATCATAATATAATATTTGACCTAAAAGTAATGACAATGACTATCAATGTCCTTTCTGTAGTCCGAACTAAGCCATGTGGTTTAGTTTTTCTTTGGTAACTTTTAATTGAGAAGTTCCATTTCCGTATAGCAGAATCAACATTGTAGCACCAGACCACTGCTCCAACATCACTATTGCAATATTTACTGTGTCATAGAGCAGCCCATATTGTGTTGTACATAGACAAAAAGTGCAAAAAGCTTAACTATATCATAGGAACTTTCCATCCAAACGTCTTGCCAAATGTGAAATTTTTTTCAGACTAAATTCCTGCAGTGTCCCACATACAAGTAAGTAAAGAGCTTTGTACGACTAGTACAATGCAGGGTCTAATCCTCTGATGTCATCGCCTATGTTATCAAATATACTGAAGTCACCAAACCTGGTAAACCAATATTGTAGCAAAGAGCTCAACGCAGTACATTACGCAGTCCATTCATACATAGTTTACCCACCGATGGATTTCGCCCTTGCTCGCACTGCCGACACATCTCTGCTGTAAGAAACCTCCTGTCCCGATTCATAAAAATACACCCATCATAACATTATGCATGCACCCTCAAAACTCAAAAGTTATTAGAGGAGGAGGACGTCCAGATGGCACAAGTCCTCCCAGGCCAGTAATCCTGCGACCAGAGCTGTCATTGGGCAAAAAAAGAGTGCAGCAGAGAGGTAGCAAGCAAGCACAACAGGAAAAGTTGCCCGACAATTCCAGGAAAGCCAGCTCCACCTACAGCCGGAGCGCTGGCCAGTACTGGAAGAGGACAGCACACGGCACAGAAACAGAGCGAGTATGCATTTGAGGAATGAGAGGGGAGGCTAAGTCAGCACATAGTTCAAAAGGCAGGCTCTTCTTTTATTCAATGTAATAATTTACTGAATTTGGATGTTCTCAAACCAAAATCATGTTTTTACAACTATAATGTATTGAATTTTAGCAAAAACATAACAAATAACAGCAAGAATTGGCAAAAAAACAACACACAAATCACCTTTGCCACAAAATGTCCCTCAACTCTCCTCTCCAAATCATGATCAAACAATAGAAATGACCACAGATGGCTTTGTAAAGTTTACTGTTTGAAACGGATTGTGTTTAAAAAGTAGGGCCACAATATGGATACTTTGATAAAGAATCAATACTTTCAATCTTGTGGAAGCTGCTCTAAAAAGTATTTACAATAGCCACCATCACCCTATGGCAAAGCTGCGACCCAAATAAGAATTACATTTGTTATACTGTATATGATGCAAAATACTGTATTTTTCACACAAAACAAGCATTAGATAATACTTTAAAGCTGGAAATATGAGGGAAACAACTTAATAACAGTTGTTTTAACAGACTCAGGGGCTGTTTTTGTCCTTCTTTATGAAAGTATTTTAAGAAATGTTCCCTGGAAAAGGCTCACGATGCTCACGACCCGCTGAAAACAGTCTTGGGACCCACAGTTGAGAACCACTGGTCTCGATCTGTGGAGGGATTTTTACTTTACTCTTCTAATTATTATTCCAGCAACAGTTACACAACACTCTTCATATTCACTCTTTATATTCACATGCAATGATAACTCTGACAACATTTTGCCCAATTCGACCTCAAGTTTATTTTTTATCGTATTACTATTACCTGTTACAAACTTATTTTCTTCTTTGATGGCCCATTTCCTGAATTTCTGAACCCCCCTGTGTGATCCTGTCCTAAGAACTGTCATCACAAATGAATTTCTCCAGCGTGACTATCTTATCTTATCTCTTATCAATCTCAACACTCCCATAAATGTTGCATTTTGTTTATAACTTTTTCACCGATGACTTTAGCAAATATCTCTGCAACGAAATGTCATAGAGACTTGCATCTTTTTGCATTCGGAAGAGGGCGGTTCAAAATGAGCCCTGTCATGTTCTTCTAGGCCTCCAGGGGGCGGTGTATGGTTGTGTTGAAAATGTGTCCAAAAAGGCTACGTTAGCGTTTAACAAAACTGCTGACTCTGCACTTTACACAATCGTCCAGGGATTCAAAACGGTACTAGGTAAAAACCTGTTTTGTTTTTTTGCCTCTGTTTAAATAGAACATGGAGGGCAAAAGTATGGCCTTACATTTCTGAAAAAATGAGCAAACCTTTTGTTTTCTTAAAGATGCAAAAAATATGGAGAATAAACCAAGATGGCACATAGACGGTCAGGTTTATATCCTGTTATGTTTATAGAAGCATATATTAGTGGAATAATAATACAAAAGTGCATTAGTTCTTCTGAGAATGTGTACCATATCCAAGTAAAATTGGTACTGCGTGATATCCTTAACTGAATTGAAAATCAAAGTGAATCGCGAATTGAATCAGGCCCTTGTGAATCGGTATCAATTTGGGAAATTCAAATCGATACCCAGCCCTACTGTATCGTGATATGTATCATATATTGTTATGTATTGTATCACAACAAAAGCGTAGCTCCAACCCTAGTTTACAGTAGCGGTATATAGAGGTTATGCATGTGATGTCATTACATAGCAACAACATGGCATTCAAGTAACAACAGCAAAATGAGTCCAGGCTTGAACTGTTATTCATGCATTTGCCACTCAATGTGTAATGTTGAAGGTTCCATTTCAATTTCGATTTTGTGCATACCCTCTTTGGGCTGGATGGTCTTTGAAGTTTGTTCTTTTTCAATTAACTTTAACTTCCAATCTTTTTTATTTTCACTATTTATATATCAAACTGCAACAAAAGAAAAACATATTAAAAGCTTTCTGAGCTCACAAGAGAGAAGGAGAGTTGCATAGAGCGGCCAATGCCCCCACAGCCAGGTTACCCAGGAGTCCCCAGCCCTGGCCATTCACAAGGCGCCTAGATCAGTTTCACCTCTCCTTGTGTGCTCATTCCCCCTTTTTTGACCACTAGAGCTTCAAAGAGATGGGTAAAGGACACTCGAGCGCTATTCACAAAGACAGATCCAAACCCTGAGTGATTCGAAACACTCCCATCAACCTCATGTAGAGCGCTTAAGCCGTACAGCTTGAATGAGGGACGTGACTGCGAATGAGAAGAGGCACACGGTTGACAGGGAGCGCTCTACAGGCCCGGTTACAGCGCTGCTCCTTCACGCGGGGAATCACCGAGGTTCCATCTGCTTATCGGGCGCTGCTTGCCTGTGAGTTTTGCAGACTTAACCCCCGCTGGGCTGGCTTTGAATTCTCCCGTCAGTCAAAAAAAAAAAAAAAATAGAAAAAAGGGAGGTCCCCCGAGTGCTTATGCTCCTGGCTGAGAGCGGGCGCAGGCAGACTGTAAATATTAAAGAAGTGCTAAAAGTTCAGACAAAGTGGTGGGTGTCAGGCGTACTCTGCCTGGGAGGTGAGTGTGGGATGTGAGTGGCATTCCCTTGGCGTCGAAAATAAAGCATTCAAGAGGGGGAAAGGAGAGATGTAACGCGTAATTACACGGGAAACTGAAATAGGCTAATTAGTACGTGTTTCGGTGTTTATATTGCCTTTTTCATTCTGACCGAAATATAGATTTGCGCGCTCTAAATACGGAGATCAGTTTGACATGGCAATTATATAAATGGGGGTACGAGGTTGACATAGGAGGATCTGACGATTTGGAAAATACAAGATGAACAAACTTAGCCAAGCATTTTGGGAATAAATAAGAACACCATCAATGTCTGCGCCACAGAACGTGTTATTCTTTGCCACACCTGTTATTGCTATTTAAATATTCACTGCACATACAGTATGCCTGAAATGATACAAAGTAGAGTTTACTCAAGTTGTAAACTGAAGCAGACATGGGATTGTGTCCTTGAAAGAATTTTCCAGCAACTGCGATGTGTGTATATGTTTTAATAATTCATCAGACCAGTCAATAATGCTGTTTGGGGAATGTTTTAATACGTTGGAGACACTGCAGATGTGGCATTTCTTTCTGTTTTGGAGAATGGGTTGACTTGTATGTATTGTTTTGTTGTATGAATTGTTTGAGCAGACGAGCAGCACTGTAGCAAGACAAATTTCCTCTTTGGGGACTAATAAAGTTAATCTTAATCTTAATCATCAGCCATGTTATGGTGATTCAGGTTGTCTCTAATATAAAGGTGTTTTATTTAACTTTTCATGCAAAAAAAAGCCTTGATATTAGTGAATATCAGACCTTTTAGTAGCCCAGTGGCCTGGAGCCTTTACTTTCCATCACAGCGGCCTCTGCGCCAGGATCAAATGTTTTTTTTGGATGACTGGTAGGTTTTCACTGGATTTCTACAGAGATGGTTCCATCAACGGATAAAACCTTCCAGAAATCCTAATAAAATGTTTTATCCTTGAGCGTCATGGAGGCCATTGTGCCATGCTTATCATCCATACAGCCTCAGTTACTGTGAGGTTGCAAAAAAAGTTCCACAATGCACCGTTCTGTGTATTTCAATGGAACAGTCAATAGAATAAAATATATACATTAATTTAATTGCAGGGGTTTTTGTTGGTGAAAATAACTCTAAATCATCATTTTACTGTGAACAGGCCAGTAGCGTGTCCAGACTTTTTTCACTGGAGTGGCCCAAGGGTGGCACTTACTACTCCAGCACAAGACGGAGGGGCTTTTCAAATAATTTGTAATAATACTTATATATTTATACATGCTATAAATAACATAAAATATGATATATATTTTTTTATATTTAAATAGCTTTTAAGCTATTTTTAAGTAAATATAATGGTAGAGGAAAAAAGGGCCATAAAAAACCTCTGCAGCCACCCTGAGTGGGGCGGCACCTGGGGTGGTCCAGCAGAGCCACCCCCTAGAACAGCCCCTGGAGCAGGCTCACCTGGTTTTACTGTCTCATTCAGCTTATCATCATGGAGATGCTCTGACTACAGGTAGCCAAACATTACATTTTAACAGTTATCTTACTCAGCAAAAATAGCTGTTTTTCATGCTCATTTGGAACCACACGTGTGATTTTATGCTTTTTTTTGCAGAAGTTTAGTTGCTCCAATGAAGCAGCAACATATAACCAGGAATGTTCCACAGTGTGACTTTAAGTTTTCAAAAGGAAGTGTATTATGCCATATCCCAAAGTGGTTACACTGATTTAAAATGATTTGCCATTACATTTTAGGATATTCAAATTGCTAATAGCAGTCATTTTGTCGTCCGTCTTGTACATAAGTACTGCCTTTCAATGCAGGATAAGGGTGTAATAAATGCTGTGCTTTTCTACACCACAGGCTAATGCAATAACTGAAGCACAGTATGCAAATCTATCCGAAATAACCTGGGAAAAGTGCTTAACCTGTCACCGACAACACCTAAATTAACAGTAATAGATGCAACAACAGTAGCGTGCCGCAACATGCCTCCACTGGAAATGTCCAACTTCCTCAGTGAATCAGCATTGCGAAATAACTCAATAATTCAAACCTCCATCCCTCCAATTATGGGACAACTCCTCATTCTACAAATACAAGTCACTGATCAGTTGTAACCATGCTCAGTGTAACTTAAATATGAGTCCAGTGTAAGTGCAAGAGTGAGTAGAGGTGACATTAAGACCTGGACATAAGATGTTCATTTTAACTGTGGGATAATAGGTCAGCGTGAGATTAAACATTTGCCGTTTCACACAAAAGCGCTCCCTAGTCCTTTTGCTGATGGCTTTTATCGCCCTCAATAATGGCTCTAAAGTATGTCCTCAGCTGCTGCACAGAGCCCTATATTGCTCTTTGTCTTTTTTCCCAGGGCGGACACCTAACATATTTATCCTTAATTCTGTCTGTGCCGCGCGGTGGCCAATGTGCAGCCTCCTGGAGCAGCCGGCTCAGCGGTGGCCCACTCACTCTCACTTCCCAGTAACAAGATTTACAACTGGAGCCGCACTCGCCAGCTGATTACACCGACGAATACCTGGTCTGCATCTGCACACATCACTCGGATTAGCAGAGCTGGATATGGCACGGGCCGGCGACAATTAAAAGACCTTTCATTATAGGCTACAATAAGGCTATCAAAAGATCGCCTAGTAAAGGAATAATATACTTCTTTATGCGATAATTGAAATGCAGTTACTGTAGATTTACTATAGTGTTAATATATGCAGTTGAGGAGCTTAGGAGGCTGCTATAACTTACAGATTGCATATATAATAAGAGATGACATATCAGAGACCGATTTTCACAAAGCTATAAGGTGCACTGAATGTTTAAGAGATATGCATTAAGCACCGATCAACCCATGTTAAAACATAAAACATTTACTACAGCCGGTATATGGTTAAGGCAGCTGCCATGTGCTGTATATGGAGGAGCCCTGTTCCAATCTAATGGGTTTGAGGCTCCAACAATTTGCTGAATGTCTCTGTTTATTTTATTTACAAAACATGAGCCAAATTTAATATTGTTCATAACTTCAAGAAAGTGTGTTTTGTAAAATGGAACTCCCCCAATCTAAGTCTATACTTAGATTTGCATCCATTTATCCTGTTATCTGTGTTTCCTTACATACATAATACTATAGGTCAGGGATATCCAACCAGTAGCTCGCCATACTGTATATCTGATGTTTATGTAAGGTCTGACTTTATATTGAATGAGCCAAACAATTATCATGTAACTTTGAAATTCTGTAAAAGAAACAAAAAGAAATTGTAAGAAAGAAATTGTAAAAAGGGGTAGGAAACACAAGTTTTTACTTCTACCTACTCCTTTTCGAATTTTTGTTTTATTTTATTTTTACTATGTATCCACATAAGGAACATAATTCGAAATAAAGATTTTATTATTATTATTATAATGTTCTTTTATTGCGTTGAAAGTCCATCTTGTCAGTCCTATAGGCTAGTTACACGTGTTTCTTTGAAGTATAAGTCGCTCGCTGCCATTTTTGTTACGCAAAAGTAGCTTGCAAGGTAAAAAAGGTTGGAGACCCCTGCTATAGGTATATAATGAGAGATTAATTAAAGGGGCTATACCTGATTTTTTAAATTACAAATAATGGAGGAGGGAGCAAGTAAAATAAATTGATAGCTATGGTCCAAACTCATTCCTAACTTTCCTAACACATTTCTAAAACCGTGTTTATAAGCACATTTCACAACTGGCGGGGTCACTCTTTAGGGTCATAGTCACAGAAATGCAAGAAAACTAGCCAGCTAACCATGAAATTGACAATAAATGCTTTATATTTATATTTGCAGAGATGTCTGAGTTTGCAATATACTAAAAAAGGAAAACTAGGGAAAAAAATGGCTCACAACAGATTTTTTACACGAGAAAAAATATCCCAAGCGAAACCCCTGGTCCACACAAACTACAGTCAACAACAAACAAATACAACATTTTCCCACCCAAAACCCATTTACATGCATTTCATCATAGTGTTAGATATTCACACATCAGTGCACATACAGTATAAGTTTCATCAAAAATTTGACAAATTTACTTTTGGATGTTTGAAAGTTTAATCACTCCAGTCCAAACTCTAATATTATGTTAACCGTCAGCCATATGGGGTTTGTATTGACTGATTGATTGATTGATCGATTGACTTTATTTCGAGTTTCAAGTGCATTGTATTATATGAAGAGCTCATTTGCAAAAACAGATAAGTGCCATTGAAAAAAATCAACGTATACTTGTAACTTTCTCTTCATGTAGCAGTGTTTTGAATTAATTATTGATCAAATGGATTCAACTTTAGTTTAACTGGTGTCACCGTTCTTAAATGGTTTGCAAAAAATTCAACTCGGAGATATCTTCTTGCAAATTGCAAATTAACTCTTCAAAATACACAACAAGCGTTCGCACAACACATGTCAATAATCCTGTATCACATATCAATAATACAGTACATTTCAAACTCGAAAAGGAGTGGGAAGAAGCATAACTGATATGCTCCCAACCCTGTAACTCTTGCATCTTCACGAATGTGTTAGGAGCCAATAGTGGAGCAGTGAACAACAACACAATAACCACCCATAGCACAATGGTTTCTTCCTAAAAGGCTTTTAAAAGTTTAGAAACACTTTTGATGTATTGGTTTTTCTTCATTTTCAACACTATTAACATTGTATGGTTCTCATTGAAGGCATTAAACTATGAATGGACACATGGGATTATGTAAGAGATGAAAAAGGGTGAAATTATTCAAAATAGAGAAAACAAATAAAGAAAAACGAAGGTAATACATAAGAAAGTGCTCCAAACCTTTTGACTGACAGTGTCTATTACTGTAAGAGAAGCTGATTCCAGATCTCAGGGCCCTTACATGCTGCTACACTAAAGCTAGTACACTTTAATTTGCGCTATTTTCCTCATAATAATGACTTCCTTCGTGGCAAAACCCAAAGCTTACTGAGTATGTTCCAGGGACCAACGCTTGGGCCCCAACCGACCATTCAAAAACGACTTGTCTAATGTCTATTTTTGTTACTACAGAGGTTAGGCCACCAGCTGTTGCATGGTGAGTATATGGAACCACTGAGGATATGGTTCAAACTAAAAATATATCCAAAACTTTATCAAATTTGCAATGCTTCGCCTGTAGATGAAAAGTACAGTGATGTTTTCTTTACATAACACACAATTTTGTTCCATTTGGGTTCACATAGATTCACTGTTTACGAAAATCTTAATTTGTGTATTTCCCCCAGTGAGCAGCTTTTCTAATCTACTGAACAGCAGGCTTGAGGTCATCATAGCAACAATTGGAGGCTACACCGAATTAATTTCCTCTTGGCACACAGTGGCATGTGGCTTCTGAGGGAGCGCGCTGCATCCTTTCCACAACCACAAGAACTCTGTGGCGCTTTCAAACTCTGAGCCCACATCGATAAATCTGCTGCGAAAATAAGCTGAAAACCTCAGAACGCGAATATGAGCTACACGTGGTATCCCTGTTGATCTTATTAGCTGATTTGATGCCCCAGTAAGAAGCAGCCACTTAAGCTGGGTGGATCTGCATCAAGGGCATTAAAAGAGGGACATCGTGTGGTAGTAAATGGGACTGCAGGAGATATTGGGTTCAATTGTACTTTAAAACAACAAATACTTAGTTAGATGAGTAAAAAATAAATGTGGCGAGTTAGTTCACAAAACAAGAATGATTTGTGGGTAAAATTGTCACCGGGTTGATCAAAGACAGATCTAGCTTAGTGCCAACTAATGAGTAACTATTTATACGGGAAACCACCTCCTCAACAGGCACTTCATAGATGTGTAACAACAATAAACTACTGTGTCGGCTACTTTCAAGAAGAGAGATCCTTGTACTTCAATAACTGATATCTTATCAAGGAATGAATATACTGGTTACAAAGATTTGTTGAGAGAGTTTTTTGGATATCGTGTTTAGTTTTAGAATAAAGTGGTTATTCGTGAATAAATCTGTAAAATCAAAATTGTCCTTGTTTTTGGGGGTTCAAAAGTCAATAAATCAGGAATTAAATATTGAAAATCCCTCTGAACAAACCCTCAAAACATTTGTAAGTCCAAAACTGGTAAGCTGGGAGTCTGTAGCATCTACTAAAGTTGCCACACTGTGAGAAAGAAACTGGTCATTGAACTTACAAATGCCGATATATACAGTATGGAGAAATGTTGAATCGGTGCAATAATTACACTCCTTATTGTAAAGATTAGGTCATTCATTTGTTTCCAGGTGAAAGGGTGTACAGTATGTTACAAGTTTGTTTGTTTACTGTGGCAGTATTCTTCAGTTCATATACAACAACTGCAGACCCTTCTTCTCAATCATCAGTGCTATTTTGACCATGTTAAAAAGAATTTTGTCAAGAATAAGAAGGTTATATGAACCTTTTCACTATCAGACCTCAACATAAAGACATACATGTGTATCCAAGCTACACACTTTTACTGTAAAAGCATATTGCAGCTTCCTGAAATCCAAGTCAGTGCTTGCTCATAGAATGACCTACAGTGAGGATGAATTTAGCCTACACCCACACTTTCCCAAGCTTTACAATTATAAAAATTTCCCATAGCCTTCAAACTTAGTCACTCTATCCCGCAAGTATTACGTGCTGCTAAACATAAAGGCATCGGAGAACACAACAAGGCCAAACAACCAGTGTTTGAAAGAGCTCTGGCCCGCAGGCTTCGAAACACGCAGTGACTCACTGTTATGGTCAGGGAGAAATAACACCAAAAAAAACAACATAACTGTGAAAAACATGAATCTATTTCACCGAGAAAGAATCTACCTCTGACTTACCTGGGACATGGTGACATTCATACACAGGCGCGGGGAGAATGAGTCGCTCTTCGTCACTTTGTGTTCATCTACAAAGGTGATCCGACGCAACTACCTGAACTCCCAGAGCAGCTAGGGTTTCCAGTGTCTATGACCCTCAAACCCTGTTGTCAAAGTCGGCACCGGACTCAAAAGGATGATCGAAACTTTCCACCCCTTCTCAACTCTCTTCTCTCAGAACTGTACCTATCCCAGGCACGCACTGTGGGCTGCAAGTTTTCACACTGGCCAATCAGAGCGCGAGGGGCAGGACTGGAGCTGTGTCAGTGGAGCACTCGGGGCTATGAGCACATGGAGTAGTGCCATAGAAGCAAACAATAGATTTTTGTCATTTTGAAATCCCAATACTAAAAAGACAGAAACTAGAAACCGATGGAACAGCGGTGCCATTATCAGCCACGACGCAAAAAAGTGTCATGGTAATACATTTGACAAGGAAACTCCCATCAGCAAAGTGAACTACAGTGCATCAGCTTCAGCTAAAGTAATGATTACATTGAAGAGCTACTGGCTTGGCATTTTTTCCATGTCATTGCCTCAGCTAAGCATAACCACACCATGCAACATTGGAATTATTGGAAATCAAGACACACTTCCTAATATGTCGTGTAACTGGTTAAGCAAATGTATCTGTTGTTGGTTTAGTGCAAAGTTATTAAGTGTATGGCAGATCAATTTCACCAACGCTCAGTCAGTCAGTATCACTTGTAACGTTCAGTGAATTATTTTGGCACTTAAAATAAGAAAATAATATATATTGCATGGAAAAACAAAGAACCAAGGCACTCCCTATTCTATATCTAATTTTGATTACCCTATGGCAAGACATTTTTTTCAAAATCATGGCAGTAACCCTGATGGTCTCAGGGTGGAAGCTTTGGAACACATCCAGAAGCATAGCAGAGGAGGGGATCGTCTAAAACTATGACTACAGAGGGAAACTTGGTATCTATAATCTGAAGGCTACTGTACTCCCTGGATTATATGAGGAAAAAAAGGACTTCAGTCCTTTTCTGTATGTGGTTATTATTCTTATTTTTCTGTTCTTGTTTTCTCTCTTGGGTGAAAAAGGGTGTGTCCTCACTCTCCTCAGGTCACCAGATGTTCTGAGTTCCTAATCACACCAGGTGTCCCGAGTTTCTAATCACTCCTCTATAAAAGGGGAGATGTAGTCGCTGGTGCTCACTTCTTGAGAAGGCTTTGTTGGAGCCAATATGCGTGGGAAGATATCAGCAACATGTTTTAAAAGATTTGAATATGTATTAATAACCCAGTACAATAAAGGCTTTTTAGAAAATGTAAATAGAGAATTGTAGTGTGGGAGGAGTGCCTTGGTTCTTTGAGTTTCTGTTCCCCAAACGCCAAAGAGCACCATCAAATCATCCTCCAATTAATTATTTTGCCACTTAAAACAAGAAAATAATATTATAGATGTAGAGAAGGTGTTGGCTCATCCCTTTTCTTTTCAATAATGGACTTTTACTTTAATTCAGAGTGCCTCGGATCATCTTTTTTTCAAAGAAAATATTGCAGTTAAAATTTGATAATACCGGGTACATCTCATTACACTGAAAATAAGTTGTATTTTCTAATTTTAAATGTAAAACAGTCTTATTCCATTGGCATTCGTTTTACTTGTCAAGTCAGAATTACTCCAATTAAGTTCAAATGTACTTAATTCCAGTAATTTATACGTATTTTGCGGTGTTGGAAACGGGAAGAGCAGATTGAAATGTGAAATTGATTATACACTTCATGGCAGCAGCACCAATAAATATTCAGCCTAATGATGATCTTCTTCATCCCTGTTACAGTGTATAACCACATCCACGACATCTCTCTACACATCTCTGCAGTACTAATCAACATTCATGCAGTTTCGCTCTCATTTCTCTCATTTCTCTCTTTCTCTTTTCATCTTCAATCCAATATTGATTCCCCAATTGCGAAGTCTGTTTAGGTCGGACCTATGCAAAAATGTAAAAATCATAAGCCGGCCATGATACTCCCCCAAGCCTCTCTGGTTCTGTCATATTCAAGCATAACCACATACAAGCGCACACACGTCAAGACTATGCTTAAGGTGTTAAAATAGGCATATCATGCACACAATTATTGGCAAATAGATACAAAACGAACCAACTTTCTGAAACTGAAAAGACTACAATTCACAAAATACTCAAAAATAGTGTTAACTTAATTTTGATAACATTCTCTTTCTGCAGCAACATTTCCTGGCATAAATAACACGGAGGAATGCACTGTGTGGCTGAGCCTGTTGACTTTGAAAGTGTTGAAAGTTGTCTCAAGTTTCTCTTGGCATCTGTTCCTCCCTAGCTTTTGGCACAATCAAAAATGTTCCCAACTCAAACATGTGTGGACAAATGCCACCCGAATCCACAAAGCCAAAGCTGATCCCATAAAGTCTGATCGATTTCCTCAGTTAATGTTAAGAGCCTATATTACCTGACACAAGCCACATCTCTATTATGGATACAGTGTTAAACAGATGTTATTTTTATGTGGCCAGGCACAAAGGGAAGGTATCGATTGGAGTTAACTGCCGACTGTTGCCAAGACTCCTTAAGTTTCAGTTTAGCCCGAGGCCCTCAATTAAAGTATTGAAAGAGCAATAGAAACGGCTTTGATTTGGGCGTTGTCAGGGTGTAATGATAATCATTAAAAAGTGCCGCATAAACAATGTAAACACTTAGTAACTTTGGTAAAAAGGGAAGAAAGAAGAAAACAGTACTTAGTCAATTGTGCAATCCACGTGGGATTGCAGAGATAATTCTGTTCCAAGTATTGACTGCACGCCATTGTCAAGGTAATCTATAATGTACGCAACTTTCCTGAGCTTTAAGGCCACTGCAGAGTGTCACCTAAGGAAGATGTATAATTAGAAAAGTCTCTTTTCGTCTCTTAATGGTAAATTAATCATTTTTTATTAGTGAGTGAAGTTAGTTCCAAACGTCTCAAAATGGAAAAGAATTTCCCTTGGCTTTGTCATGATCTTTACTGAATACAACAAACAACAAAATATATAAATATAACAAAGATATTTAACCTTACAGCATGTTTTCTAACTTTGCTTTGGAGCTGAATTCTCATAGTGTTTGTAAGTTCACAAACACACAAGAATCTTTTACGGCTCCTGCCTCATCATTCAAACAAAACCAGCAGGTGTTTGGCCAATCACATGGCAGTATAGAGGTTTAGGGCGGGATATACAGAGCAAAATAAACATGGCAGCGTCTGAGGAGGGATGCTTAGCTGCTGCTACCATATCTGTTTAGGCAGAACCCACTATTTCCGTTTTGAATGAACAACAGCGAGAGGTGCTTTCTGACTTTTAAGATTTATGTACTTTTATAACCTTCCGGTAATCAGCTCGGAGTATTCTGCTGAATGTCCCTCCTTTCCCTAAACAGATTTGAAGGGAACAATCCCAGATTGATATTGTGAAGAACTCAACTCATCATCATAATAATAATAATAATAATAATAATAATAATAATGTTGCACTTTACAAGCCTGTGCCACAAGTTTCTCAAAGCGCTACACTGTCGTCATTATTCATTCACTCCAGACTTGGTGGTGGTATAAGCTACTATTGTAGCCACAGCTGCCCTCGGGTAGACTGAAGCGAGGCTGCCAGTCTGTGCCATCAGCCCCCTCTGACTATTCATACAGGCTGTGGATGAAGTGTCTTGCCCAAGGACACAACAACACTCTGCAATGCAGGAGGAGCTGGTATTCAAACCCCCGACCTTCTGATCATGAACCATCTGCGCCACAGAGTGCCACACATCATCAGTCTGGCTTTTGCCTGGTTCATGTTTTTATCACTTGCTGATATATTTCACATCAAACGATTAGCATTAACCAAGGTAATCCACACACAATGTGTTTCCTTCAAACCTCCACTCAAGAACAATACATAACTCGAGCCTCGAGTAATTACAGAAAAAATACTGAACATGAGCGTGGTCTAGGAAATATATCATAACCAACTTCCTTGAACTTTCAAATGACTCCAGACTGAGTATGAACATCTTCAGTTCAGGCGTAAATTCTTTTTCCAAAATAAGTTGTATCTCACAATGGTAAAACTTGTTGTACATTGAACTGCAGTGAGTGACATGAGTTTAGACGTTTGCACCAACCTCAAGAAGGTCAAATCACATCAACCTAAAACACCCACATTAAGCAAATATTCAAGCTATATACTGAGCAAAATCCCAACTGAGGTCTAATAAACAATTGGTTGTCAAAGAAAAATAGGCTATATTCTCCAAAAAAAACATTCATAAAGTTTTAGAATATTACGTCCATATTTTAGAATATATTTATGTAACCTCTCAGACTCTAGACATTCACTATTGTAGGACAAATGTCCATAGTTTAACAATTGGGATAGAGCAAAAAACCCTTTGTTGAAAAGGTGAAACTCAAACAACCCAGTTCAGTTGAAGACTTTGGAAAGTTCTACTACGTTACTTAAGAAAAGTGCATTTTTCAATTATGCAAACCATGTGGAGTTGTCAAAATAATTCAGTTCCTACTGCTGCTGTGCCTTTGTCTATGTCATCTATAATTTACTTGTATAAACTTTAAAAGCACTTGAGGCTGTCAGGAGCAGAGATGCATCGACGATACAGTTACTGCTTACCTCACAGTTTGCAGCTGGCACAGGCTGTCCATGCTCTTGGTGACAGATGAAGACACAAGTAAAAGCCAGGGGGAGAAAGATTTATTCAAAAAAAAGAAACGAAAAAAAAGAAATGGCTTTCCTCACAAGTCTCCTTTTTAGCTTCTCACTTTTTCGACTGCCTCTCGCTGCTATCTCTGAAAAGTCCCCTCACACAGCCCCACTGCAGCTTCTAATCCTTTTCTAAAGCCCAAAACGGCTCCAAATGGTTCAGCCGCGCACCGACTTCTCAGGCTCTTTGTATGATTTTGGCTGGGATCATTAACTTAGTTCCCATGAGAGAGAGAGAGAGAGAGAGAGACAGAGGCAGAGGCATGGGAGGTAAATACACCCCCTGCTTGCCTCCTCCACACTCACCCCAGCCTTCCTTCGGGACACTGTCAATCACTTCTGATGATGAGGTGCTGAAGGGGCTGCTGTTTTAACTACTGGGGATGATGCTCTTGATTGGACACGAGGGAACAAGTTCCACCTGTGACAAACCAGGACACTGTAGATGCAGGAGCGCTCCTTGTACATAGATGTATTTAAAACGGGCTTGATATTGAGAGGGTTGGAGGAGAGGACAAGGATATAGCCAGGCACTATGAATAATGGTCAATTTCTTTAAGAATTTCCCGATGGAGAATACCCAAAATTGTTCTGCCTTAATGATATGCAACGCTAATATTTGTAAAAGTAATTACCATGACCATGATCACACATGGTTTGGCCCCTGGTTCTTTTGATGAGGTAAAAGAATCGGCCTGCCATCAAGAAAACCTGCCTACCCCAGTTTTATAGTTTGCATTTGATTTCAATTCAGTAATCTGCAAAGAGCAGTAGTCGGCTGCAGTACTGCGCCTGGGGGCCCCCTCCAGAACTGGAGATAAAGCTTATTGTGCATGTTTTAGTTTGTTGAGGGAAAACAAAGCACAGAGGAAGCCCATCCAGACACAGATTGGTTATTCATTAATATTCATTGGCCTTTATAATGCATAATTTACTGATTGTAATGCCTTTGTCTAATACAGCTACAGCATAAACTCTGATCGCTTTGCGTTTGGGTGGATACAGGTCCCTCGGTCCCTCGGGCTCGAAACAGCTCGAGAGTATGATGTCACACAGTAGAGATGCGCCGATCCAGTTTTTTTGTTTCTGATACCGATACTTGTGGTTTGAGGAGCCTATCTACCGATACCAACCAATGCCGCGAGAATTTCACAAAAGTAGATTTGTAGATGCTATTGCTGTTTATGTAAAGAAACTGAAAAAGTTACTGTTTTTCTTACATTAATATAAACAGCTTCCAACATGAAGTGCCTTAATCATTAATGCATTGCAAATATGTTAGGTATATCAGTAAATCCTTAAAGTATTGCAAAAACTGAAAACAAAAACAGAGACCTTCACTAATGGCCAATATTGACCTATTTCATAGACTTCTAGCTTCTGTCCCAGCTCATAGACTGTTTATAATAATGGACTAATTGTAGCCCACTACTTCCTGAATCTGTAAGGAAGTGGGGGCTGACTCAGGAAGTTCCTTGCTCTAATGGACTCAACATATAAAGTTTTTGCCTCCTCTTTAAGTCATTATTGGACAGAGACTTGTCATTGCTACCTTCACGTGTTTGTTTAGTTTAGTTTAGTTTATTTGAGCAGCAAAAGTTTAAAACAAGAAGACAGTATTTGCACACTCAAAAAGAGTAGGTTGAAGTTCACAGACCTTATGTTGACCTACCCCTGTCTTAACATGCATTACATCGTCCTATTTTTTTTCCATTTCACATTTAATTTTTATTTTCGCCCTATTCTTAATAATGGTGCTGGCTCCAAAAACTGCGCCACACAGCTAGCATAGCTGACCTTCGCTACCCCGCACTGATCGCTATGGGGGAAGCTAGGTCCATGTACAGTTTATGGTCCCAGCCACAATTGGAGTTAGCATTAGCATATACTGCTGGTAAATCAAATCAATCAATCAATCAAATTTTATTTATAGAGCCCTTTACACCACTCAAGGCGACCACAGTGCTTTACAATAAAATCACATAAAATCCATTAAGACAATACAATAAAACAGTAAAAAAGCATTAAAAAGTGCATCGATCAAAAGCAGTATAGTGACGTGTAAAACTAATTCAATGACTGAATTCTACAGATTAAGAGCTTTCAAACGACATACAACATGCCCCTATTCACTTATATTAAAGTTGATGAACGTATCGGTTCAGTATCGGACATATTTGGAATTGATACCCGATATCCGGTATCGGCTCCGATATCCGATACCAGTACCACAATCACAATACAAGTTGGACAGTGTATAAATCTCATACCTCACTAAACTGAGATCAAGAGAGCAGATAAAGAAGACATTTGAGACAATCTCAGAGAAGAGTTACCCATGGCTCGGGGTCAATAAGAATAATTAACAGGTCCTCAAATGGCAGTGTGGTGCAGTCTGGACGCTCAGCGGGGCGACTGGGGAGGAGAGCGTGAGCCGTTGGTTGCCATGGCGGCGCGGCGAGAGCAACGATGCATCTTGGCGTCGCGGCCAAATGCCACTCTAATCTTTTCACTGGCAAAACCCTCTCAGCTCTCCTCCTTCACAGCTTGTTTGTTTCTCAGTCATGCCCGCTGCTGTCTGTCATTCTCCACTTCCTTCAAAACATCTCGTGCCAATCCGCGAAAAAGTCTGTCGCGTTTTGTAAAGACTTTTAGCGGAACAATGCTGAAGAGGGCTAATTCTCACCATGACTAAATTTCCTAACAGAGAATCCGTTGACAAATTAGGCGAGGCTGACGTCTATTGGCCGTCTCTATCTGTGAGCGAGAGACACTTTAGCGCGCAGACAACAAACCCGTCCTCTCCAAAACCGACAGACACCAACTTATTGCAGTTGACATTATTCCCACGCCACGCCTCGCAAGAATGACACTAGTCCAATAACACCAGCAATGAGGAACAAAGTGTTACCGCCGCAGCCCGGGGCCAACGACGTGTCTGAAACCACTCGCGCCGCATATATTTCAGCTCACACAAACCCACAATAACAGCCCCAGCAGAGACGGAGTGTTCTCCTAAGTAAAAATAGTGTTGTTCGAGACATTTGACAACAGTAAAAATGGGTCAGGCTTTTGGATTTTCTTTTAAAAGTGGTTAATTCGATTGCTATTATTATTTTTTGCATATTCATGAGTATACTTCGAGTCATCTCATGTATCTCAGTAACTTTAAGCCAGAAGTTCACTTATTCGCTTGTATTATCGTTTGTTAGGGGAAATTTGAATTCATTATACAACTCTGTGGAGGTGGCAGAACAAATTAAGGCGAGACACTGTTTGTTGATATATTAGTTACAAAGATTTGATCAGAGGAGATTTTGGATATCTTGTTTAGTTTTCAAATAAACTACTTATTAGTGAAACAAGCAGGAATTAGGTGTGATTAGGCCAAGATGTTTTTTTCAACCTTTAGAACCAAAAGAGGTGGGACTTAGAGGTTAACTCCTCCTACTGGTTTCTTCTGAAAGACCCACAAGCGTGTCAATTCTACTCGTTTGCTGACGAAGCTCTTTGGACAAAGAGCGGAAACGTCCTACACTTAAACTACAGAGTACAGATGAAGACTGAAGAATCTTTTCCCACGATAGTTATTAGTGAATATATACAAATCTAATTTTGCCTTGTTTTTGGGGTTCAAAGCTCAATAAATCAGGCTAGGAATTAAATATTGACAAAGCCATCTGAACAAACCTTCAAAATATTGTTCAGAACAAGACGGAAGTTTATTGGCTTGAGGTGCTACTAAAGTGAAGATGTCGTTGCAATTCTGTGTATAGGACATGTATACTTGTAGGAATCCTTTGATGTTGCTCAAATAAAACTAAACTAATTTGATGGAGAAACATTAAACTTTACTGTGGTTTGTGAAGGTTCTCAGTCGTACAGGAGTTGTCCATCGTAGGCAAAAATTCTTCAGTCTTCATCTGTACTCTGTAGTTGAAGTGTAGGACGTTTCGATCTTACTCCAAAGATCGTCATCAGCTACTGAAGGCCTGGATCACTGCCTTTATAAACCCACAGCGTGCTCCAGGCCTTCAGTAGCTGATGACGATCTTTGGAGTAAGATCGAAACGTCCTACTCTTCAACTACAGAGTACAGATGAAGACTTTACTGTGGTTTGTTTTGTTTTTTCATTCCTGGTGAAAGTTTATATCGACACTAAACTGGGCCAAAACCCACAATCCATTCAACTGAGTGAAAAGGTTAGCACATTTTTCAATAATTGGATAATTCTAAAACTACGAAGTTGCCCTGTGCCTTCTGTATTCCTTATCGTTCAAACACAGAGTTCAAAATGTAAAGATGATTCAGTACAAACAGTAAATATGCATTTCTCATCTCAATAAGGCCATTTCCTGCCAGAGGCAATCTTCCTTCTGTTGGCTGACAGTCTGAGCTGTAATAACCGGAATAAAGAAGGGGCCAGAAAAGCCCTCTTGAGGGAGCAGATAAGAATTGGCTGTGCAATCTGATGCTAAATAAACTTTAATCAGGAACAGTGAAAAAGAGAATTTGTCAAAAGGACAGCAGTCATTTGTTACCTGTCATGGTGAGACAGGGCCATGCGTCACCTCCGAGCGCCACCATTATTACACTCATTTGCATAAAACAAAGATGGTGTAAAGCAAAATATACGACTTGCAAACAAGGTGGTTCAAACACATAAGAAATTATGTTATATATGTCACAACACTAATTGAACAGAATTATTAGGCAATAAGGTTGGTGACCATATTGTTTTCCGACTTCAAACTGTGTACAATTGAAAGCCAGGGGGGTTGAAACATCTTAGGTGAAAGGTTACTGTTTAATGAGAGGGAGGTGTGGCCTAAGGAGGTCCCGGGTCTATAGACCCATTCACTGTTAGTAAACACAGGCGGCTGCGCATCAGGGCAACGGAAGTATGGCGATTGTCAAGCTACGCAGGTTCATTATCAGCTAAAGATCGCGAAGCTTACTTTAAAAAACTCACTTTAACAAATGGCAAGCGGCTCCCAGATCCCTGTACGATTACTGAATGGGAGGATGATGATGTTAGTAAACTTAAGTCCATGTTGACTATTTCGGATCGAAGAGCCGTAAACACAACAACCTGACATTTTGATGCCGATAGTTAAGCTTATCTTATCGGTGTGCTTCCTCACCTTGTGTAAACAATGCTGGGTACACAATCCAACGCGGTACTTCCATTGCCACGATGCGCACGCAGCTCCTTGATGACGTAGGCTGTAATTGGGTCTATACTAGGTTTGCAGAGTTCCAGTATTATGTAGCTTATTTTTGTCAGTAAAAGAAAAATCAAGACATAACAGAATGTGAAAAGTATAAGACATGTCAAAAGCTTGGGTTGTAACACTCTTGAAATAATAAAGATATTCAGTTGCCGTCATAAGAAACTAGGCTGGGTCCAAAAATATATCTAGATTGAGTGAACAAAAATGTTTGATGGGCTGATGAGATGAGATGACAGTATCTCCGGATGGGTCAGGAGCAGGGCTCTGTGGGCTGATATCATTAAAGATGAGCAAGTTGGACTATTTTGGACGGAAAATGAAATCAAACTCAACTTACAAACATGTGTTAGAGGTCACACTCTTCAAGTTGTGATTCAGCTTTCAATAAAACTATGATTTCCTGCAATAAAATACTCCATCTCGTAAATCAAAAGACCTCTGCGGCACGACTCGCCAGTCAAGGCCTTAAAAGATAACATAATAATGACCTGGCACCCTTCTCGTCTGACCTAAACCTAAAGTGAGATCTGCTGGGCTCTTGGAAGGTTTGTCATGAAGCGATACAAAATACTTAAAAGTTGATCATAAACAAATCAACAAACTGATTGATTCCATGGATGGAAGGTTTGTAGGTGTTATCAAAAAGAAGACTGGGTAAATTAGTCAATGATTCAATGTTTATTCATCATTTCCACACTTAATTGTAGAAAATGTGAATTAATTGAGTTGCATAGTCAATTTGCACACCATGTATTGTATAATAATAGTCCAAATAGATATTTTCCTAAGAAAGCTAAAACCCTAAAGTATTTATATTCAGATATGAGGTGTATTCATATTTTGGCTAGCTCAAGACCACTGTCGTTAAAAGGTTAAAACTGAAAATTAATAAGAATATTGGCTTACATTGCGCTGCCTTGTAGTCATTATTCAGTTATAGTTATCCCACACTCTGCGGTGATAAGCTATTATTGTAGCCACGGCTGCCCGGGGGTAGACGAAAGCGAGGCAGCCAATCTGCGCCATCAGCCCCTCCACACTACAGCTGGGACCCAACTGCCAACATTCCAGTCCTGAGACGACCCACTCTACTATCTGAGCCACTGTCGCCAACCAAAGTAGCACTTTTCATAATAATTCAGCAACCCCCACTGCTAATGGTAGCTTCATTGTCATATGCAAACAATTCTACCCAAAAGGTTAAGCTCATTTTGAATGCATTTTCAGATAAGGTCAGGGATGGGTTGGGGAATACAATGTATTTGTGTTGTGGATCCTAATCACTCTGATGATATGGAGAACAACAAAAAAAATCAATACTTAAGTTGTTTTCAATTCACAGGCTACACAGCTGGAAAGGGATCTTTAAGTCCCAGTTAAGATTAATAAGTATAAGTTCAACGCAAATAACAATGTGGTCACTGGAGTCATAAAGTTTCTGTAAATATTGGCGCTCTCGGTCACGCAGGGTTTCAGAAGTTTTGTAAAGGAGTTTTTGTAACCGGTAAACATTGCAAATATTGAATGGAAAGGGGGTGGAACTAACTAAGTTGACACTTCAACCCACTTCTTCAAACAAAACAAATGTGTTCTTCACTGTGCAGTACATGCGTTTTTATGAAGATGTTCGAATAAACCAAATAAATAAAGAAACTCAAAACCAACCTCACTAGTCTACGCTCAAATTTGACCAGCATTTCTGAAATAGGCCAGGAGCAGCGTGCGACGTCCACAGCATTATCCAAGATTGCCAGAAAAGTCACCGGCGCGACCCACCCAAGCGGCGCATGACAGCTCGCGTGGAGCCAAAGAAGCGAGACTTACATGCTGTTGTGGCCGGCGCCGATCTCCAACGCGGGTGAAAGGTGAGGTCTCCAAGTGACAACTCAATCTAGTATTACTGCTGGAAACACCATTACACCAACGTAGGGAAGCTGCCTCTCTTATCCACTCTACCCTTCCCTTATTTGTGGCTCTCCCCAATCCAATCTGCTCCCCGCGCCGTTTGATGCTCGGGCGGGCGGAAAACACAACCAGGAACTGCCTCCTTCCACTGGGTCACTCCATGGATACAGACACCATTAGTACCCCTGACACAGTGCCCCCCCCCCCCCTCTCTTCTCCCCCTCTCTCTCTCTACAACCCCGCAATGAGACAAAGACATAGCAAATGGGAATACATTGGGATGGGGGGGGGGGTTGCGTGTTGCACCTTGGGGAATGCACTTCTGATGAAAAGACACAAACAGGGGCCTATAACAGATGGGGGTCAGTCTCCGGGGCCTTGATGCATGGCTGCGTCCGATGTACATTTACATGGGACCGAATCACGCGATGCACCGCCACAATTTGAACGCGCTCCCGGGGAATGGCCCTATATCGCGCTGTTTACCCGGTGGTCCGTAATTGGAGCGGAGTCGAGCGCGGGTCACGCCTGACTGAGTCCTGGCGTTGTCTTTTCGGAGGGCGAGCATTGATCTAAAAGGCTAATAATTGTTTCCTAACCAGGATACGTTTGGAAAGCAGCGCTGCCCGTCTCCCCCTCGTTGCCAATAAGCGTGCGCGGACATAACAAATGCATAGTAGTGTGGCCTAATAATGGCGGGGGTTCAAGATTTTAATTACTCCCTTCCCCAAGGCGCACTGTCCATAACTTGGCAACAGACAATCGAGCAACACCAGAATAAACACACTCAATAATAGCAAGCCAATTAGCACCTATCTCAGTTTGAGAAGGACGCACATTTCCCCTGCAATCAATGGCGCTAAGTCAGAACACAACACAGGAACCGATACTTTTGGCAAATTTGTTTATAAATGTCCACTTGCATTTAGCTTATTGCATGACTCACTGGCAGCGCATATTGTGGCCATTGACCTGGAATTGATTCTCTTCCAGTGAGCGATCTGGGGCTCCATTGGAAGTGGGTTCATGCCTGGGCCAGAAACAATCAATTGCCAACAGCCGATAAAGCACAATATAGGTTATAGGGGTCTGTAATATGTTTATTTATGAAGTCTGAAGTTTTATCATATGAAAGTGATACATCTTTCTTCCCGCTATACAGTACTTCGTCGGGAGTGAATCATTTACTATAATAGCCGTAAGCCTGTACTCTGAGGAGACACTGCTACAGCTATATCAGTGAATGTACCATAGCATTACATTCTGGCCTTTCTGCTGTACGTAGTAGCCTTTTCAGTAGCCAATTTTCTCAACCATAATCATTACAGGCCGCGCAGCAAATGGCTAAAGAAACGACTGCAAGGTGCCATATAAAACCCAGTGCACTATACGGTGTTTGATACAAGGTATTTTGAGCTGGCTTCCTGAAATATGATGGTTAGTCAAAAGCTACAGATTTGTCTTCTCGAGAAAGGCTTTGTTGGAGCCGATGCGCGCCGTGGAAGAAACCAGCGACATGCTTTAAAAGATTTTAATATGCATTAGCCCAGTCTCTCTCTCATTGGTATGTGTTTATTTACAAGGCAATTCTTGGAAGGCTGCCTGCTTATTTATCCTGGTTTTTAATGAAGCAGACTCAGCGTAATCTTCGTTCAAACGGCACCTTGCAGTATATAGTTCCTAAAGTGTGGACTGAACTGGGAAAGACTGCTTTCAGTTACTCCGCTCCATCCACTTGGAACTTCCTTGGATTAAATTAGTTCATCTGTATGTGAATGTTTTAACTAATGCTTTATAATGATTTGTAATGATGGTATGTTCAATTTGAAGTTTTGTGTTGCTGCACGTCTTGGCCAGGTCCCTGTCCTTAGTTTTAAACAGCACGTGAAAAAGGTCAGCCAAGTTCTGAAATTTAATATAGCCAACTTCCAGCACATTAGGAGCTCACTATCAGTGGAAGCAGCTAAATCGTATTTTGACGCAATGATCGTATCGCATATTCTATACTGTGTGTCTTCGTGGTCTCAAGCCAAACAAACTGTTCTAAATCCCCTTAGATCATTGCATAACCAGGAATTGAAAATCCTTGATAAAAAGCCTCGGCGCTACCACCACTGCCTCAGACTTGACAAATATAAAATATTGAACTTCGATAATCTGATCAGGTACTCTGATATTCACCTTGTACATAAAATCTTACATGATGCCGCCACACCCCCCTTAAAAACGTTTGTACAACCACGCTCTCAAGTAACAAGCAGAGTGTTAAGGTCTGTATCCAGGGGAGACTGCAATGTTCCCAAAAGAAAGTCTGCCTTTTGTTTGAAAATTGTACTGCACTTTACATGTCGCTGCTAAATACTGTACTGTAACTTTGTATTGCACCTTATACTAGTAATTTGCACATCTTCCATTTGCTGCTAAATGTTAATTATATTGTAACTTGTATACTGTGAATTTGGTAACTACGTTGGTAATTTGCACTTTTTTGAACTGTATTTTAATATGTATGTTTAATGAATTGTATTGTTAAGGACTACGGATGGAAAGTAGCATGGTGCTAAATCTGGTGCAGCCATCTTTTTAATGTACCTGCACATTGTCCTT
>OMNZ01046204.1:0-11502 GCA_900303255.1 Lesueurigobius sanzi | reverse complement strand
GGGGGGGGGGGGGGGGGGGGGGGGGGGGGGGGGGGGGGGGGGGGGTAGAGAGACAGGTCAGTCCACTGCAGCTCAACACATGTAGGTCATTAAGAACCCCCGCTAGGCCCCCCACCTCCCAGCACCCCCACGAGATGAGAGATGAGGTCACGTGACGCCGCTTTGATCCGGCTTCAGCAACTGTGCCGGGGGGTTACATTGGAAATCAGACTAGAGCGGTGCAAAAAGTTATATAGGCTGCGTTCACGTGACATCACAACGTGCTAAAGAGCCTATAGTTTTAAATTGAGGTGGAGGGCAGCTGAAAATGACTATGGGAACTGTCAAAATGCAGATTTCTAGTCTTCATTGCTAATTTCTCTGTAACTCCTGGGATAATCCACATAAGATAGGAGACATACACATGACATACACATGGACAAACTGGCAAAGGCAATGGGATATTTCTAGCTTTTTATATTGTCACAGGCAGAAATAAATATTCTATGTATAATAAAAGTCTTCCCAAGGGGCTCCACAGTCTAAAGGGAATTGTTAAAGCCTTTTGTCAAACTTCCAGGGCTTCACATTGACAATAACCATTAACCAAATGCACCTAGTTCTATTTTGAAAAGTAATTATTTTGGTCAGATTGAGAAGAAAATGGGAGACAAATAATCTACAGCAGGGATCTCCAACCAGAAGCTTGGGAGCTACCAGTAGCTCGCCAAAGGATTTTCTACATTTCAAATTTTATATGCATACTGTGTTTTGAACACAGTCTCAAAACATTTAGGTATAAAGAATAAAGAGGAAACTCAAGTCATTTAGTAAAACAGTGTTGAAATAACATCTTGGTTACAGGTTGATTCCACTTAAGTTACATGTGTTTACTCAAAGCATAAGTAGCTCGCTGCCATTATTGTTGCGTAAAAGTAGCTCACGGAATAAAAAAAGTTGGAGACCCCTGATCTACAGTATATAGACTTGACTTCCTGTCTTCATGGACTCATCTTTTTTTTCTTGAATTATGTCCTTAATATACGAGTGGATTTGGTTCATTATCCAGTTCGATTCGTGGACCACGTGTGGGTCTTTCTTAATGGAGGTTGTAAGTTCTCATCGTGCTTTGGTTAGTTTTACCCGGTTGCTCCAGTTTCCCCTCCATCAACTCAAAACACGCACAATAGTTTAATCTGCTGGTACTCTTGACCATGACCCAGCTCAGAGATCTGGAGATGGGTCTCTTGGTGCTGCACTGTGGTCACTCTCTGCTCCTGCTGGGTTGTCCCAGTGCCATTAACGGAACATTAAAGTAAACCTTAAAATTCATGTGAATTCAAAGGTTTTCACGTTTCTCTTATTCTTACTGAAATGTGATGAATTAATGTCCGTGGAAGTATGTTTTAATAGCTGTGCATGAAGGGCTTATTTTATGAAGTTGAAAGCAAAGTTGATTATGTTCTAGAACAGTAGTTCTCAACTATTATGAGTTTGGGATCCACCATAACTATAGGATGAGAAGCAAACAAAATTGAAATTTAATTTGTTAGGTATAATGTAAAATACTGTAATTATTATAGAATAAGCATTGAAGTATTAAGGTAGAAACTATGATCATAATGACTCAAACATTTTAACAGACTCAGTTTTTCAGTAGAGAATTATAGAAACAAAAGTTCCCTGAGAAAGATAGGCGACCCACGAAAAACAGTTCCACAACCCATCTTTGGGTCCCGACCCACCGGTTGAGAACCAATTCATGGCAGTGACATAGATATAGGGATAGTTCCATACAACTCAGACTCATTTCTCATTGGTAGGATATGGTCGGCACGGCAGTTATGGAAATTCTACCTATTCATATGTCACTCCCTGTGCTCAAGGCTCTATGAAAACATGACAAAACTATAGAACCAAAGAAAACTAAATATAAAAAATATGTGAAATCTTAGCATCACATTTTAA
This sequence comes from Lesueurigobius sanzi, assembly GCA_900303255.1. Lineage (NCBI taxonomy): Eukaryota > Metazoa > Chordata > Actinopteri > Gobiiformes > Gobiidae > Lesueurigobius > Lesueurigobius sanzi. The sequence goes on along the minus strand of OMNZ01046204.1, from coordinate 9,555 downwards.
ACAGAGCATTTCAAACAGGAGCCCACGGAGTGAGTACAGTAGTATCACAGTGCCCACACCTGCACCGTTCTCACACACAGGTACAGGTCCAGCTGTGCCCATCGCCTCTGGATCATGTGATCACTGACCTGCGCTGTGAGTGACGGCACAAATAGAACACTATCAGCATAAGATAACAGCTCAGTGTGACCTGGACAAACAGTAGTTGGTGGGTGACGACCGGGCGTTAGGTAGATGTGTTCTTACAGACACTGATGTGTCCCACGTCAACGTAGCACAAGCCTCGCTCTGCTCTCACTCTCACAGCTTCTAAATGACAACAATCCTTAGTGATTAAAATCTACCAGCCCTTTTAATACCATAGTAAATAATAAAAGTTCAGATGTTGAACTTCATCAGTTTTTATTCCATACAGATTGGCCCAGTAATTATAGAGATTGACAATAAACCAGGACAAAACATCTGCATTTTGACAGTTAAAAGGCATATGATTTTGGCCTAGCCACCACCTCATTATGTTTAGAATGAAATCATCTTACAAGAATGCAACCTTCTGACAGCTCTGAATCAGGATGATACGTGCCACTAGTTTATACACAGGATCTCTTCCACACTGCCTCTGAGCTATGTTGTGGAAGTAGTAAAGTCCACGTCAGATGAGTGACAGCCAGAAGTTAATGTGCACTTCTTCCCTTTGTCTTCAATTCTCTTGGGTTCTCTCCTCTGTGGGTAGGCTGCTGGTCTGCCTGCTCTAAATTTAGCTGTGAGCAGCATAGTGATGACGGCCATCTTTAGTCTGAGCCAAAGGCATCTTGTGGAACTCATTGTTGCTAAAACAGTAGCTGTATAGAGTATAGAGTATAGTATAGAGAGAAAGCATTTGCCAGGTCAGTGCCTCCCTCAGAAGCCTGGACAGTCCTAACCCTACAGCGTTCGCTCTGACAGGTAACACACAGACACAGCACACCTGACTTGTGAATGGTCACACGCCGCATGAGAATGAGCTGGAGAAAGTACTGACCTGTGGCTCCCATGGCAAACAGAAAGAGGCAGCTGCTTTATCCACAGACAAAAGGAGAGCAGTGAAGGGCTGCCTGAAAACAGGGGCTGAACCACATGCACAGCAGCCAATCACAGCAGCCTTTTGTGGCAAGGGAGGGTCAGTGGGTGTGGTTACCAGAGGAGCACACTACAGTCACAAACACTATGCAGCATTGGGAACGCCCACATCGGGCTGCACCCTCAGACAACATGCTCATGTCATTTCTGACATGTTATATCGACCAAATCTGTGTTAGACCAGAGGCACCTGCCTGATGCAGTAACCATGGTTACCCATCTCTCCCAGAGCAGAGCAGCCAAGAACAGGGACCCATTTATCTAAAAGCAGCTCCTTTCACTGAAGCCACATCTGTACTCATTAAAACATAACAGAACTGATTTGGTTTATTGTTTTCATCTTCTCTGATCTAAACTTACTCTCACTGCAGAAGTGAGTCATTTTGCTGTGAAATAAGAGCTTCCTTCAACATGTACACGTATTTAGAGTGAACTTTGTCAGTGATAGATAGCCCTTGCCGTCTGTTGTGAGTGAGCTTGGTACGCAGATAAAATACATCCCAGACACAACACAAAATGCAGTCTAACCACTCTATACTGTATGTTGGTGAACATATCAAAGAGCAGCTGTACAATTGTACAATTGTATTCTGTATAATAGTATTCAGTCAAAAGAATTGACGCAGGGGCTGTATACACTAAAGTGAGTTAATACGCACCTATCCAAAAGCTATAGCTCAGGTTCTACAAAGCAATGACCTAATTTTTTCATTGTGCATCCAAAAACTGATGTGTGGGATGGCAGTCCTTTTCATCAGTAGGCTGTGAGGCTGGGATGTTTTCATCAGAGCAGCTTTCTGTTCGGGGACAATGACTTGCAAGGTGCAAGGTGATGCTGCATCAGGAAACAAAGGTGTGCGCTCATGACTCAGCGTTTCATCTAGAGTCACTCCAGTAACAATGACGACGAGTAAAGACTTCACACTGGAGAGATAGAACTGACCTATTGGAGCCTATACAAGTCATTACAGCACAAACATCCTAACGTGCCTCTGAGAGACGCCATCTTCTTTCAGCTCCTGCTCCATGCCCAGTGTGCTGCAAAACTCCCGGATGGAGGCTGCTCGGTGCCATGGCAGCAGCAGAGAGGCTGATGTAATGAGGATGGGTGTGTCCTGGTTGCCATGGAGATTGCATGTCAGGACGGTCCTGATGCTGCAGCCGCCTCCTCAGACAAAAACAGAGACTGAACCCCCTGTACACTACAGCTAGCCACGCCTTAGATCACAAAGGCCATTGACAGTCCCAGACATTGTCACTAACCAAGCTCTTTCTAGCAGCCTAAATCAGAGCTCTAGGTGTGTCTAAGGTGCACAGGCCTACAGTGCAGGCGTAATAAAAACCACAGAGCGGCTCTCTCACATGCAGCCTCCGAGCACAAGCACACATGAACAGCATAAAGCAGTACCCTGGCCCTTCCAGCCGCTCCACGATCCGTCCTTCTTGCTGCTGTCCGCGGTGGCCTGCATGCTGCTTCCGTCTCCTTGCGCTCGCTCTGTTATTTCGGTCGGTGTCGTCTTTCTGTCCCGGCTCAGCACCAGCGACTCACGCGTTCATGTCAGGGGGGAGGAAAAAAAAGGCACGGATGGCGGAAAGAGACGCAGACAGCACGGAGCGAGCGATCGTGAGGGAGGGAGGGAGGAGGAGGAGGAGGAGGAGGAGGAGAGAGGCTTTGGCGGAGTCACAGGCTTACACTGATGCTGATGCTGAGTCCACACCACAGCGATGGTTGCGGGGGGGAGGGTGGTCCAACGGTAAAAACGCCACAGAGCTGCTGCAGAGAGGAGAGCCGCCGCGCAATGATTAAGAACCCGGGGGTGTCAGAGGGTGGGCGCAGGAGCACTGAGCATAACGCAGGGATGTTTCGGAAAAAGCCTAATTGTCTAAATAGATATGGATGCCACACAGAGAATCCCCCTACTATGTTATCTTATTTTTCATTATTTATCATTCACTGCGTTCACGTGACATTACAGCATTCTCAAGAGCCTATAGTTTAAAATTGAGGTGGAGGGAAGCTGAAAATTCTTTGCTGGTAACTATGATAACTGTCAAAATGCAGATTTCTAGTCTTAGTGCTGTATATTGATAATTTCTCTGTAATTCTTGGGCCAATCCACTTGAAACTGTGACGAAGTTCAATGGCTTCTCTGTCAGCACATATGAACTAAGCTCAAATTATTTTGTCATGAAGGTGTCCAAATGTGGTAATAATATTCAAAAACATGTGCCAGTAGAAAGGATTTTCAGCCTTAAGAATAATTTGTCATTTTTTCGGGGGGGGGTGGATTTTTACCTGCCCTCCCACTGAAATAGAATTCTATAACATGAACACAACCTATTATATTTATTAGCATTTCTATGTAGCTGCGCTATTTGTGCAAAGGGAGGGTAGTGGGAGGGGATTGAGCTACAGATCACATGGTGCAGGTTTCTGTTTATTTGTATGCTACAGTAACTTAAACTATGTGAAATGAAAAGATATCGGGGTCAAAAAGAAGTAATATAGAGACTTGCACAATTTATGTGTGTGTGTGTGTGTGTAGGGAGGGAGGGACAACACACAGCTTCTCTCATCTGGACACGTAACCAGGGCATCCCAAACATAGACCTAAAAGACTAATAGGTTAACACTTCAGCTGACAAAACACAGCTCAAGGTTGGTCCTGTCACGTCGCCCAGTGGACAGATTTTCCATACACGGGCAATAAAGTATACCCTTGCATTAGCCTTAGATCTGCTCTTCAAATATTCCAGTGTTTCCCACAAATTTGAAAGAGATTATGGTGGTATTGGTGATCTTCAAATCATTTAATATAATTTTCAGTTTGAGACTTTGATTTAGACAAACGTTATTGATCCACAAGGGAAATTGCGGTGTCACTATAACTCAAATGGTAATCTTAGAAAAAACAAAACATGAAGATTTGGGAATATAATAATTAGTAGAAAGAAATCATATAGGTATTTTGGAGTAAAAACCTAACATTGTATTGATATTTTATCTTATCAATCCAATTTTTGGACAGTGTAATTATGTTTTTAGACTATGGTGGAGAAAATTAGACCATGGGGGGCCGCCATAGTCTCCGTTATTAATGGGAAACACTGTATTCTCATGTCATGCTTCGATCAGGAAAAAAATGCATGTGTCCAGAATGAACCCACATTACTTAAGCACAAATCTGGCAAACGTCCAGCTCTTTTCTATCCTGTGCAGCAATACAACACTGCAAATAGCAATTTCCACTCCAGCTCACCGATCATTACAGCACTAAAGTGCTTTTGTTTGAATAATTCATCATCAAAGAACACAAAGCAGTCCCAGTGGGGTGTGTCTATATGGATTCAGGGTTATCCTATACACAAATATCTTACTGTGGACATTGATGACACCAGCCCTCCGCCTTTAGATCGCCACACCTCACACCGTCTGTTCAGCTATATCAGGCCAGTACTCAGCATGAGCAGCCTCAACATGCTCATCCTCCCTGTCGCTATGGAGACGGTGGGAGGAGAGGGCGGACACACCATTTTCAAAACAGATTCTCCTGTGTATCACCGGCTCCTCTGTGGTGCGCCCTCTACTGGTGCACAGAGAAAAACGAGTGACCTGCTTTTGTGTTTTTCCAGAACCTTCCCATCATCTGCAGAGTGGAGAGTTTGGGGGATATGGGGGAGGGTCTCAGTTCAAGCGTGTGATTGTCTGAGTCATCATCAACACCATCTGAAATGTAAATACTAATAAAAATCCATGCGCCACACATCACATAAATCAGCAGTCAGAAAAGGAAGGTCCCCAACACAGAGAGGCTATATTCAAATATATCACAGGAGAAAAGCAGAGCACATTATTTTCACACTTGTATTTTCTACTTAGCCAACAATATGCCACCAGGGGGCAGCCTGCCTCCTGGTCTTTCCAAATCAATGTTAGTGTCAACAGACTCACCACAGTCTAAACAAACATTACTGTTACAAATCTTGTTGATTACTTTTAATTATGTGTTTATGTTATTGTTTACTTCTGTAGATAACTATGGATAATGAAGAGAATAAATCTTGAAAACTAAAACCTCCAGTGACTCTTTGGTCGGAGGGCTACAGTGGTCAGCATCTACAACCCTAAGATAACAGACAAACTTTTTATTAATTACTTTAGACATTTATTAATTCATTTAGTTGTGGTTCATTTTGAGAGCTACTTTTGCTTTGAGGATACTTTAGTAACTATAATAATAATTTTATCTGTCATTGTATGAATGTTTTTATGCTGCTGGACACCTGAATTTCTCCCTTGGGGGATTAATAAAGTATTAATTATTAATTAATTAATAAGGCCCTGTGCACTCTGGACAGCTGGAAGCCAATGAGAAAATGAAACAAAGGCAAAATACATCCAGTTTTCCCTCCTAATATTTATCTAAATGCTTGCATACAGTGTTGAGCATGTTCATAACTCAATCATTTGGTGCCAAAGAGAAAATGCATCTTTAAACATAACGTGAAACAAAACTGTTTGCCAAGACAAGGATCAAATTTGATATTAATCTTGTTAGCTAAGTAGCAAGGCTGGTAACTCTATAGCCTCATGTTGGAGACTCCTATCCATAGCCAAAGGTGTGCTAGACCAATGGTTCCCAACCCAGGGGGGCGCCTGGAACTGGAGGAGGGGCCCTGAGCTTTGTCTGGTCAGAGATGGTTAGGCCATAAGAGATATTATTTCAGTAAAGAATATATATATATATATATATCAAAAACAATAAAAAGCAATCTAAATTGTTTCAAACTTATCAGACACTACATCCCAAGCCAAGCTGCCCTCCTGTACATGCATGCTATGATATTTTCACAAATATACTACATGACAGCATGGGCCCAGGCCGCTCCCTCAGGCACTAAGCACATCAGCTCTTTGTACAATGGACAAAAAGCCAATCCGCTACCATCACTGCAATATTCTTGAGGAGCACAGATTACTAAGCTTTGAAAGCTTTAACAATTTATGCTTTCTCAAATCAATATTCAAATGTACCAACAACTTCGCTCCTGAGGCACTAAGTTATTTTACTCAGAGACAAAAGAGCAACAGAGTCACCAGAGGATCCATAAACCACAACTGTCAGATCCCAGTCTGCAGGACTTCATTTGGTCAGTCTGCCTTTTATTACAAAAGTGTAAAGCTGTGGAATTCACTCCCCACTGAACTTAAGACCATATCTGAGTTTAAAATGTTCACTTCAAGGCTGAAGGCCTGGTTGAAAACAAATCAAAAATGTATCCATTTGTAAGTAGCACTGAATGTCTGTAGATTGTGCTGTAAATGTTTTACAATAGTTTTGTACTAAAGACTTTTATTGTGTATTTGTAAATATTGTAGAAAGGCCCAACCAGGGTACAGGAGATGAAAAATAGCACAAGCTATAAAAATAGCACAAGCAAAAAACAAAAAAATAAATTCTTTATGCATCGCATCAGCTGTAAACTTGTATTGTAACTATGTTGACAGCATCGTCCCTGACAAATAAATGAATAACTTAAATCGAAAAAATGACCAAACATGACTAAGAAAGGACTTCATGTGCAGAAAACACTCCAAATTCTGTTTATTTGTTTGAAATTAATCTTATATGGACACAACTTTTACGTTTTAATGCATCCAGGAGTTCTGCGGTTTTGGACTGGGGAGGGGGCCTGTTTCCAGCCTGACCAGGAGGGGCTTCTAGGAGAAAAGGTTGGGAACCACTGTGCTAGACGGTCAGTCACTCTGCTAATCACTCCACCTGCTAATGGACCCAAACCAAAAGAACATTGTAAGACTAGACTCATTTACCTTTCTGTTTGCTAAATCCTTTGAAGAAGACGGTGAAGTTAGTCATCTTCATCTCTGCCTTGTGCTCTTCAGCCACAGGAGCTTTGTCGGCCCTCACCTCGGGGGTGACGGCGGCTGTGGGGGGTTTGGCTTTGGGACGCTCCTCCTCTGTTTTCAGCTGGACTTTAGGCTTCTCCGTGCTCATGGACAGGACCGGCCCGGGCTCTGCTGCAACACTGCGAGGAGGTGTGGGAGCGCTGGGGACCAGGGGGGAGGGGGGCATGTGTTTGGGCCCTCCGAACCCCTGCTCTCTCTTGGGGCTCTCCTCGGACGCAGACTCGATGAAGAGATCACTGTCCAGCTCGGCCTCCCGCTCCTCTCGCAGGATGCTGTACGCGGTGGGTGGGGCATGGGTCCCCCCCAGGCCCAGTCCCAGTCCCACTTTGAGGGCTGGGGCTGTGTCGAAGGGGTTGCTTGGGGTGGTCTTGGTGGGTGGCTGGCTGAAGGGGTTGGGGCTGCTCTTGGTGGTCTCTTCGGACACTAACTCGATCTCGGAGTCGCCGCTCTCTGCACTGCTGCCGTCGTGTGAGTCCACTGCCGGCTTGACTGGGAACTCTTTATCTGCTCAGAGGAAGGATGGGAAAAGCATGCTGTAATGTACTGTATTTACAAATGTTATCCATGGCAGTAACTCTCCAGGCAGCTGATAAGGATAACATTTTTGGTTTGCTTTAAGTATCAGCTCTGTTCATCTGCCTGTGGTGCAATTTTCAGATGTAGCATGTTGAGTTCAATCAGTGGAGACGCATAGGTTGACACACTGTTGCACGAGCCAGTGGTCGTCAAAATGGCGGCCATAACTACTAAAGTCAGGTGACTGAAATGTATATACTGTATAATATAGTTGTGCTCAAAGGTTTATATACATTTATATTTAACAAAAACCTTTTCACTCATGGTTAGTGGTTGTGTGAAGCCATTTATTGTCAAAAAACCTGTTTGTTTACGCTTTTTCAAGTAGAATGTTGCCAAATGTCCCTGATTAAAAGTTTACATATTGTATATATTGTATTAAACAAACATACATTTTTGTCAGAGAGTCCTGTATTTCAGCTGAAGTGAGTTTTTGTTTGCTCCTGAACAATTTTCCTGGCAGTTGTTGAAGGTCATGTAAATGTTAGATCAGGGACATTTGAGTAGTTTCTGTTTCATTATAATTTCAAAAGAGTAAACTCAGTTCTTTGGCAATAAATGGCTTTGCACAACCACTAACCATGAGTGGAAAAAAAGGTTTTTATGTTATCATTCATATTCTATGCAAAATGGCCAAAAGATTAAAAGGTTATGTAAACTTGTGAGCACAACTGTATACAAGAATACTGCAAAACATTAGAAAGAAGACTATCGCACGTTCTCTTTCATTTCATATTTTCATTTGAAAATCGAAATCTTTTTGGTTGGCATAAACACATAATTTTTGAAGATCTAATTAAGTCCTTGAATAAACTAGTAATTACAAAAAAAAAGCATTGTTTTTGCTGGAAAAAAAATCTTGAAATCTTGTCGTCACACTGTAAGTTGAATTTACACTTTCCCAAACATGAAAATCAATAAAGGAAAGTTTTTTCAGTGAGATAAACATATTTTTGTTTGTAAATGTATGTGCATATTTAACCTTGCTTCATGTTACAAGGAGAAAGTTTACATATTCAGAGAGCAAGCTGGTCCAAAACCTGAGAGTAGAAAGAAATTGAGGTCTGCCTGCAGCGACTCCCCGGCTGTAATAATTATTCAACTACTAAACTAATAAGTCGATGAAACTGTTTGATCATTTTAGAAGTACCTTTAATTTTTGTTGAAGGACAGTTCCCTAAAACCTCCAACCTGTAAGTTCTAACCTCAGCATGGTCGTTCCCATACATTAACCACACCTCCTCGTGCACACCCGAATCACCTCAATCTGGTCACATCTGTCTTTAGCGCTGGTGGTAAGCTCCTAACCTCCGGCCTTGAAGACTGCTGTCATTAAGCCTCTTCTAAAGAAGAGCAACCTTGATGCAACAGTAATGAACAACTACCGGCCCATATCAAACCTGCCATTCTTGGGTAAAATCCTGGAGAAAGTGGTTTATGAACAGCTTAATAACTTTCTCCTGTCTAATAATATCTTTGATACCTTCCAGTCAGGTTTTAGGCCCCATCACAGCACTGAGACTGCACTGATCAAGGTGACTAATGATTTACGTCTCAACACCGACGCAGGCAAAGTCTCAGTCTTAGTTCTGCTGGACCTGAGCACTGCCTTTGACACAGTGGACCATGTGATTTTGTTACAGAGGTTAGAAAAGTGGGTGGGTATCTCGGGTACTGCTCTAAACTGGTTCAAGTCGTACCTTGAGGACAGGACATACTTTGTTGAAATTGGTAACTGTGTCTCAGACAAAATGGCCGTGACCTGTGGGGTTCCCCAGGGGTCAATCCTAGGACCCCTCTTATTCAATCTATACATGCTTCCTTTGGGTCAGCTAATACGCAGCAATAATGTGTCCTACCACAATTATGCAGACGACACTCTGCTTGGAACAGATCAGTGTGAGCTGTAAGAGTGAGAATGTGTTGCTAGG
>OMNZ01046193.1:2300-17378 GCA_900303255.1 Lesueurigobius sanzi | reverse complement strand
TTATTTTAGTGTTTTGAGTATTATTAAAATTATAAATTCAAAGCAACGTGAAATTTAAAGGGACACAACGGAGGTTGTCCATTTTCATACTCGTGACTGCCACCTCTGGCCGTCCACGTAACTGCAGTCTCCATGTTAAGCTGGTGAATGACTGCTGCCTCGCCCCAACAAGCAACTTTAGAGTGACAATGCAGGCTTATAGCGGCAATTGAGTGGGATAGGTGTGGGCTCACAGTACAGCACGGGACATTGCTGGAGCATGTAGGGGGTGGAATTATTTTTAAAATTTTAATTTCAAAAAACACTTGTTCCATTGTAAAACTTAATCTAAATCTAGTCAAAATCAGTGTAGGTCCTGTCAATTCAAGCCATTTTCTTATCTGAGACGATTATTGTCTTGTCTGTACAGTGCATGTGTAAGAATATTTCTCGGCATTATCTTTGGGTCAAAAGTCCCATGATACAGGGCTGGATTTTGCCCCCGGGCCTGACGTTGTCTCCCCTGAGTTAGACCGTACTGTTTTGAGCTCCAACCTTGCAGTCAGTGATGTAGCGGCCGAACAGTTTGAGATACGACGTGGTGTCCTCTCCCTCGCCTTCCCCGCAGCACTCAGGCGGGAGAGCCAGTAGGCACAGCTGTCCATCGGGCAACGGCACTGCCTCCACATCCTGTTACAGAGATGAAGCATTTGCTCAATCATTTGTGTCACCCGACATTCTGATGCAAGCAGCAAGGTGGTGTGGTGCAATAGTGAAAGGCAATACAGATAAGTCGTAGTAAGTTCTAGGTGACATTTGCCGAAATTGTGTTATTCATATATCAGGGTTCCCACTCGTTACTTAAAATTATTTTCCTGGTAATTTTCAGGATTTTCCATGGCATTTAAAAGTGCAAATGTACATAAAACAATGTGATTAGGTATTTCATGGGCCTCTCTGCCCTTGTTACTCACCAGCGCCTCCTGTGGGTGCGATCTAATAAAGAGTAAAGCCTATAGCTTCTTGGTCTGAAGAGATTCGAGCTTAGACATGTAAAGCATATGTTTTCTTGAGAACATGGTACAATGGGGGGTTCAGGAGTCCTCCGCTGGGAAAATTACATTACATACATTTTCCTATGTTCTGGAGCAGAATGAGCTGGTCTTTAGTCTGGTGTGGCGAGCAAAGTATCACTTACATTTATTTTAAACAGAAAAGCAAAGAGAGGAGAAATATTTTCAAGGCCAAAAAGGTTTTTCCAGAACATTTGACTTTTATTGTAATTTTCCATGTGTTTTCCTGACTTGAAAAAAGGTAGGTAATATTCCAGATTTTCAAGGTTTTCCAGGTAGAGTGGGAACCCCGTATATTCTTGTTCCTGTACCCCTTCTGTACTCAATATCAGATTTCTGTAGCATTTGGTGCATTTTTAAGGGTTTTATGACCAAAAATACATTTCAATTTTCCATTCTTTTAAATGGTGGTCAAAACCTTAACCCTAAATATCTCAGAATGTGTTAGTATGCAGATAAATCCTTATAATTCGAAGGGTACGAAGAAATTTTCTCCTTCTCCTTAAATTAATAAATAAGTTAAAGGTGCATTGTGAAAGTTGTTGATATTAGTGTGCATTTGACCCTTTCGTGACCCATGCAGTGGCTGTATATGGGTTGTTAGCATTGTTGGCGCCTTTGCTTTGATTCACAGCGGCCTCTGTGAAGCTCCAGAATTAAATATTTATCAGAGAATACCTACCAGAAACCCTGAAAACAGTCGGCAGTGCTCACGTTACAGAATTTATTTCATTTGGAGCAGGTGCCAATACAACTCTATGGGAGAGACATTTCCCAAAAGAAAATTGTCAAATGTTATACTTTGTTATAAGTACTTGTTAGTCCTTTCTACTGGCCAACATAACGCATAATGTTTTTGAATCTTGTCATCACAGAGAAGGCGTTTAACTTTGTGACCGTCTTTGTTTCGTGTGGATTGGTCCAGGAATTACAGAGAAATTAGCAATGAACTAAGACTAGAAATCTGCATTTTGTCAGATACCGTACTTACCAGCTTAGAATTTTTTGCTGCCCTTCACCTCTATTGTAAACTACAGGCCTTTTTAATCAGCCACACGGCCACTGGGTCACATAAGGTCAAATACACACTAATATCAAGGTTTTTGTTTTGTTTTTCTCACATAAAATGTTCCACAATGCACCTTTAAATAAAGTTGACTCACTCAATGAGTTAATTTTCAAAAGCAGTTTTTCAATTTAGATTTTCATGACTGTAGTCTACAGGTGACACCAGTAAAACTAAAGTGGAATCAATTTGATCAATAATAGGTGAGAATATTTCTGCTCGGCTAAAATAGATCTGCTACACAAAGAGAAAATAACAAGCATATACTGTATATATATCACATTTCTCTGATAATAATAATTGCCTGTGCTTACATTATACTGTACTTATGTGTTTGCTATTGGGCAGACAAGTAATTTTCCCTTCAAACTAAACTATAAATAACCAACCAGACTTTGCAGCTCACACTTTGCATGTGTATTTGCGTAATCCAAACATAGAACAGTGAAATGAGATTCGTTCATACCAGTAGCTTGTCGTATTCTGCCTCTGGAGAAGGAGACTGAGGCTGAGCAGTTTGATCCTCTGCTTCTGGATTCGCCCTTGGTTCTTGCTTGGGTTTCCTATCCAGGTTGGAGCTTGTTGGAGCTTTCTGTCCCGTTTCTTCTTGAGTTTCACATATGACCTTTTCCTTGGGGACGATCAGCAGCTGCTTGAGCAAAGACGCCATGATCAGTAAGGCTGCGACAGTAAATATGACAGGGCTGAGCTACAGGAGTTACCACTTCCCTTTTCCACTGCCTGCATCTCCTGCATGTGTGTGTGTTTGGACTGAAACCTTGAGTGGCCCATGAGGTGTGTGTGACGTAAGTTTAGCAACAGAGCTCTTGTTTAGTGCTAACAATATGCCAGTATGTGGCATTTTAGTGAGGCAGCAAAACAAAAGATAGGGCCCTTCTGTGTCATGAAGATGAGATTCATGCTGTAATGATCACCTGACCGGCAAGAACATGACAAAACTTCTGCCTCTAGCAAAGCTGGAGTTTGGAAATTAAAGGGACATGCTGCAGGCAAAACTTTTTTTTTTACTTTCAGGTTCTAAGTCTTAACATATAAACTTTCCCCTGGAAACAAATAAATGACCTCTTTACGACAAGGAGTGATTCAATGCTTCTCCGTAGAACTATGTAAATTGTAACTTCAATAACCATTTTCTCAAAATGCATTCTTCCCACATTGTAGCGACAACATCCCCACTTTAAGTGTACCTCCGGACTCCAAACTTTCCAGTCTTGTATTTAACCATATTTTGAAGGTTATATTTAATTCCTAGCCTGATTAAGTTTTGCCCCCCAAAAGACAAGGCAAAATTAGATTTGTTTTCACACATTTATTCACTAATAACTAGTTTATTCAAAAATTACAGATATGCAAAAAATATATTAGTTGCAATATTAATTGTAACTAAAATACCAACAAAATAAAATTATAAATTTAAACCTGGCTCTATTCATTATTTAGATTTGTCGCTGAATATACAGTATATAAAACACATTTATGTCAGTAATACACAGCAAAAGTTTCAAATTGATAAAGTTTCAAAAGTTTCCCAATTCACCTGCAGTGTCTCGCCTTAACTTTAGGCAATGAAAATATACAGATAAAACATTAAGAGCATATTAATGTTGTGAGGAAGGTTAACATGATAAAAAATGAAACCTTATATTGTTTTTGTAATAACTACGTAATAACTTGAGTAATAATGTAAGTCATACCCTTTAAATTAAATTTAGTAGAATAAATAATCATAGCATATCAACAGTAAGCTATGGGAGCATTTGCAGTTCAGTTTTATTAGTCTCACCTCTCGGGGGATGAGCGTGTCCGATGAAGAGGGCTGAGATGAGCTGTAGAACTGTGATGAAACACTAAAGACTGTCTCTCCAGAGTGAGCCTATGTCACAAAATATAATCAAAAATTCAATTTATTGCTAATCTACTATGACTGCAGTACATGTTGTTCATATTGACAAAACACAATACCCACTGGCACATACCTTAAGTTCAGATACAGTTTTATGGTTGAATTTGTGGTACAGGCTGCGTAATAGACTCTGCTTCCCCATAGCGCCACTAAATGACTGACAACTCACAAAATATCTCCTGGACATTGAACTTTTTATGAGCATATAAACGCCCCAGGACTTGTCTCTTGTCTATGTAGCTGTTGTTAAATTGTTTTGTTACAACGCCACCTACTGTTAGACAGCCTTACCACATTGCTAATAGGGAAAGGAAAGATGGAGAAAATGAGGTGACACACTCTTTGCTTCTGTATTTGATGGGATGTGGTTTAATTCATGTTTATGCTCACGTGACTGTTCATCCTTTTCAAATTACAAGCCCTGATGAAGCCTGCATAAGGTTGAAGCGCGTTGGCGTCCCTATCTCAATAAAGGACTTTATATGTATAATCCACTCACTAAGGCCGTGTTCCTGTGTTTTCAAGATGGAGAAAATGTCTTGCCCAATAACACATATGAAAATCCTTCTAACCTTGTAATTTGCCACATCTGTGCAGCCTACTTCCCATGGTGTTCCTAGAAAAAAGGAAAAAGAAATAAAATATAACACACAATATTTCTTAGAAAATAAACAATGGCAAGTCAATGCAATGCCAAAATAAAAAAAAGAATATAAAATGGTAATCAATACAATAGACATAACAAGAATTGGAATAGCATTTAGTTTGGTAAATGAATCATCATTACAACTTGTGGAGTACCTCTATTTCCGAGTCAATATTGTTAATAAACACCATGCCAAAGTATTACAATAGTACAACTACCATACATTTTACAAAGCTTTAAAGTGCAGACCATATTTCTGCTTGCAGGATACCTTGTAGGTAGTACTGCCGGAGCTTGGGGTTTCTGATGTAGGGGGTGTGGGTCAGTGGTCTGACTGACATGGGCTGCTGCTTCCTCTCACTGCTCAGTGTGGGCTGCTGCAGAGCTGGGGCCTGAGGCTGGACCTCCCATGTTCTCATAGTGAAGTGTGGAGGCTGGGACACACCTGCCGGCAGCTTAGGCCCCAGTCTAAAGATGGGAAAATACACACCATACTTTACCAGAGTCCAGGTTTCATAGCTCAGACTTTATGCAAATCTATGAAAGGCTGATTGTAATCTGTAGAGAGTGTGTGACCTGTTTTTGACGTTGCCAAAGTAGCTAGTCCTGGTCTTTTTTTGTAGAAGTTTGTGATCCATGGCTCTAAAGTCTTTGCCTCATTTCAGATGGAGCCATTTCCTGACTCTGATGCTGCCGGGCAATGGAGAAGATCAGGGGATCAGCAACTGGCATCCTTCTTCTTCCTTTTATTTCCCATGACTGTCGTTTGCCCCAGTTACAGCACCTACACAAACTGGAGCAAACATTGAGCTCAGCTGGCTCATTTGAGTAATAAGCTGAAAGAGGGAGATAATAGCAGCTCTTCCCTCAGCCACATGATCACAGGATCTGAGCAGAACTCAGCACCTCTTAATGAAAGGGGTCGGATTTCTTCAGTCAATAGCTATATAGCCTATTGGCTACTGCAGCCATTCCCAGTATGGATGTTCACAACCCCCTAACCACTCCAAAGATCCCACAGGGCCCCCCCAATAATACAAATTCCCTGAATTTAAAATAGTTTGTAATGTTTGCAACTCAAATAACAATGACTGTTGGCTAAATACTGATTGAAAGAGGTACAATGTAACAAATATATATTTAAAGAAAAACTAAACTTTTCTCAGTGTATTCGTTTAACAGGTGCTTTGAGGGCCCCCTTGCAGTACCTCTGAGGCCCCCGGTAGTCCCCGGACCCCACTTTGGGACCCACTAGGCTACAGTATAAACCCACCAATGGTATATAGGCGATACACTGTGCCATTCATTGTGTGGTATTAATTTTTACACTATATAGTCTACATTTCTCATACTGGGCCTATTTATGTGTTATACTGTATGCTAAAACATACTGAACTTGGATAAGATTCTCAGACATCCCTTTTTCAAACCAATGAAACAAACGATTTTATGATGAGTACTGATGATTATAATCCTAAAGATGCTATTGTCATCCTTCAATGGCCTACTGTAAGTGCACTTTCCCAGAAATAGGCTAAGCATCCTATTTGAACAACGGAGACACTTGTCAGGCAAATAGTAACCGAAGCTCATGCAGTATCTGCATGCAGAAAGGGTCAGTATGTACATACCTGCACAAACTAAATATTCTTTCAACAGGCCAGAGGTGGCAGTCACTGAGTAGAGCGTGCTATTGCAGTGTTTTGATATTACTGCAGAATGGTATCACACGGACCGTGGTGCGTCGGCGCAAGTTCATGTCAGACCCAGCCCAGCACTCAAAGAGTATTTATGACAAGATAATGAAGCCACAGGCGGGCAAGAGACGTTACCGGAAGTAGGTGGAATTGAATCATCTAATTTCCAAACCTTTAAAACTGTAAAATACGAAAAATAATCCCAAAAAACTTTTATTATCCAATCACCATAGCAAATACACATTACGACTCATTGTTACGGGTAGACAATGTATTTAAATGTTTTTGTTACAATGCTGCATTTATAACTTTAAACGGTGGAAGGAAGCTATACACATTCTCAGCCAATCAAATCACAGGAGAGGACACACAGGCTTCCGGCCTAAAGACAACACAACTCTGAAAGACGAAGAGGAGAAGCTGTCACTATCATATCTATCGCTCTTTTACATGCGGCCAGTGTCAATATTGAGGTGCGTATTTAAAGTTTTTTGCATCCATACAGTTGCACAAAAATATATACGGTTTGATCAGGTTTGCACATCGAAGGTGAGGTCATGCAGGGCCGTGATGCTAACGCTAACATACTGTAGCTTTTTGCAATTTTACCATGTTTATATTTGAGCAATACTTTTGTCTTTTAATATATTAAAGTTATGGTTGGTAGCGACACATTCCCCGTTTGTACAAAAGATGAAATTACTCTATGAATTGTTTTACCAAGTGAAGTTGCCCGGCAATGGTAGTTTTTTTTTAGGTAATTGAGCAAAAATAATAATATAGTATAAAATTGCCTACATACTAGCGTTACATATTTGTTATCATTATTTCATCGATGATCGGCAGACTGCTTATTATCACAAAACTCCCATTTTCTTGCTTTTGGATTTACTGACCAATCTCATCAACTAATGAGTACAGTTCATTGCAGGTCTTGGCAAACCACCAGAGATGACATCTGCTTGTTGAGGTGATCTACCTTCAGTTACATTACACCAAGCTTTGGTGTCCACTGTGCCTGTGAGTGATCAACTACTGACATCGCAACATGGAGACAGACACAGTAAGTAAAAACGCTCATCACTAATATGACGAACATTATATTATTACACAATATAATGGAAGATGAATTATATTATTACATAATATAATGTTTATTTTACTTTTTTCTTTATAGGAAGTAATACCTATCTGGCAAAATAAGCCCCATGGATCCACACGTAGTGTAGTGAGAAGAATAGGCTCTACTCTTCCTCTCAAACCTCCACAGAGGGCATGTTTTCAGGTATATTTTGATTATAGCAGGGTTATGTGTTCAAGGCACATTAAATTCACATACCATGTTCTATGTTGTTTAACAGGAACTTCCAGGCCTACCCCCTCTTCGTCCTTTGGATGGTCCAATGGTTCCATCTTTAGCAGATATAGCTTGGATTGCTGCAGATGAAGAAGAGACTTACGCCCGAGTCAGGTAATTCTCAGTAAATGCTAGGTGATTGTGCCAGCAAGTTAACGTTTGTTAACGTTTTCACTCAATCATTTAATATGTGTAAGTCACTACAGCTAAAGCTTCACTTCAATCACTTTTTTTCAGGAGTGACAGCCGTCCACTGAAACATGAATGGCGGCCAACTCCTCTTCTAGTGCTTCATAGAAACTCCTCTGTGCCCAACTTCAGACGCGAGGGCTTGAAAAGAATGGAGGGTCTAAAAAAGCCTGGCGTTACTGCTCTGAATAGAACCACAGCTCTGCAGGACGAACTAAGCAAACTGCGGGCACAGATTGCAAAGATTGTGGCCAGTGACACAGGTAAAATAAAACATTAAGTCACAAAGTGACTGCAGAAACAAAGTGTACTTAGTCAGATTATGTGATATATTAATATTGTAATATTCTGTACATCATCTGATTTTACTTGTTCCAAAGCTTTAATTACATGGTAAGTGGCATCAGTAAAGAAGTTGATTAAATAACCTGGTCATTCAAGATGTTCACTTGAACTCATTATTGGAGCACATAGTTGCTGAACCTAAAACTGACTAACTGCAGCAACAACAGATATATTTGCTTATTTAAATCCTGGTGGAGACCTTTTTTTTTGGCCTGGCAGTGTATTTTTAATTCCTGTGTCCAACTTTTAACTTTGCTCTATTGTTTGGGTTATAACCTGAATAATAATCCTTGAACCTCTTACTGTCCATAGTTTATTATTTGACTTTCTTCTCAATCTATTTCAGGCTCTAATCCCCTGACGCCTGACCTGCTGTCTCCTGATGACACCAGCATGAGTTTCTCCTTGGCTCCGTTTGAGACTACCTCCTACCAGCCAGCCGCCACAGCTGCGGCCTCCTTTGTCATCAGTGACGTTACAGAAGAAGAAGAAGACGAGGAGGAGGAGGAAGAGGAGGAAGATGAAAAGGATGTAGTGTCCATGGTATCAGAGCTCCTGCCTGACCCTCTACCGCCCGTTTCCATGACGGCATCGGCCACCTTTGACCTGGACAGACCCAGCATGGACTTCAGGGAGGCAGAAGAAGACACTGTATCTCTGTCCAAGTCCACCAGCTTCGCTGATGTCATGGACATCTTAAAGGACATGAACCGTATGAAGATGAGCAAAGACAGGTAAAATGATCCATATGTTGTTTTTACATAGATTTGTTTTTGGGTCAAAACCAAGTTCCAACTTTTTATCCAAGCTCTCAGTCATAAAGGAGTTTTGCATCGTAGACTAAGGCAGTCATCTATACGTGGTAGTTTAAAGGAGAGATCAATTCAACTTTTTTTTCAGCTTCAAACCTTGTTATAACGTTCCCCCGTTAAAAACAGACCTGAACCATATTATATAAGCAGTATTTCACTTCATTCACACAGTTTTGAATTAATCCTGTTCACTTTGTTGTTGACATCTTCTATGGTTCAGCTCTTCGCTCTGTACTTCCTGGGTACAATTACAAAAACATTTTTAAACCCAATAATCCAAAACTGGATCGGTTCCATTGTGTGCTCATAGTGTGAACACTTGCCACTATTGTTGGATGAAGATGAAGTTATTTTTACTCAAGTAGTATTCCCACTACTGCCTGCAGGGGGGCCCTCCAGGCCAAAATCCTCACCAGTCCTGCAAAATTTTATTATGCAGGAAGTGATGCCTCTGATTGGCAAGGGAAGTGAGGACAACACAGCCTCTGATTGGCTAACCCTGAACCCAACCCACCCTCTGGCGTGCCAGAGTCTTACTCCACCCACAATCAAAATCAAAAAATCGCCACAAAATGGGTGTTCTGGAGGCTTTGGGGGGACATGGGGGGGAGTGTGTGGGCAGGTGTGGCGCATTACAGCATAGCTTTCCAGTTCAAACATATGATTTAGAGGCAATATTTCATCTTGCAAACTTAATAGGGACATTTGCCCTGATCATAAATGTACAATCTGTCGCTGAGTGTAAAGGAAACGGGGAGATCAGTGACTTTGAAATGAGTTTTATGCATACACAGGAAATGAACTTGATATCTGACAACACTGTGACTTTGTCGCTCCCACTAGTGTTTGATGTGTAGATTTGTTCAAATTCCTCACGTATTTGTGAAGAAAAGGAAAAAACTCCAACTTGCTATGGATTGCTTTGATATTCCATTGGAGCAGGATCGCTGACGTAGGCAAAACTTCCCCAAGTCACCCATACTGCCAGAGCCAATTGCAGTGGCTAATTCAAACTCGCATGCGTTATAGTCGTTTAACCTGAAGAGGGAACAACGCAGACGGTTCTGAGCACTAAATTAAGATTTCTACTAATATGCACAAAATAATGACGAGGACATGTAGACACCAATTTAAACAGTTTAAATAGATTTGGGGTTTAGTTGCTCTTTAAGGATAGTGATGATTGGGCATTTTGTTGAGATTTATTGAATTCAACCCTTTTAAGCCAATCAGAGACCACCATCGGCATCACTTCCCCTGCCGTCCTGCCTAAAAAAAATGTGCGTCCTGCAGCTAGTACCTAAAGAGCAACTGTTGGAGACATATTATAATTTTAAATGTACGTTAAAGATCAATGCACAGGCGCCCTAACAAATGTTTTTAAGCCTGTAACCATATATCCACTTTAAGTGTTGGATGTTTCATCCAAGAAGCTTTGTCAGCAGCATTAAGGATCTTAGTTTTGGCAGCAGGTGGAATATAATCCTCCAGAGGGGTTTAAGTTGCGCTGGTGGCTGCCATCTTTGTTGAATACAAAGTCAAGCAAAGAAACAAATCAGAATAGTTTTGGTAACCTCTCAGACAAAAGCCATTTTGCACGCAGCATTTTTTCGGTTTGTTGTCCGTACCACTTCACTACCAAATAAATGTCCACCTTCAATGTTCAACAGTATTCTCAATTCTGTGCCCTCATATGGGAAAAGTGCCTTTTAAAAAAGGCATCTGCTTCCAACAATTAAAACTGCATGAAGACGATATTGAGATGGTTGTGCTGATAATTGAGAAAGAAAGAATGAACAACAAGAAAATATATTTCCGTAATTTATTGTTCTAATGGTCAAAGTCTCCTAAAAAGAGAACCACTGTTCTAAAAATCCTTTGGAAATTCATACGAATAACAATAGCTAAAGTGTGTCAATTAATTTCAAAATTCTACATTGTAGGTACAACAACAGAGGATGTACATCACTAAGAGAGGAAGATTCAGCCATCCTCATTTCCGAGGCTCTGAAAAGAAAATTTGTATTGAAAGAAGAGGATTCCGCTGGTGGAAAACGGAAATAGCCTGATCCCGAATGCTGTCGCCGTGATTGGTCTGCTCCATGTGGGTGCTGGCACACACCTGCTTTTATGGTTTTTAAGTTTTAGGTGGTGTTATTTTAACCTTTCTGCATTTTTAGGTCTCTGCCTATGGCTTACATGGATCAACGTACAACAAACTCTGCTCCGCCAAGCCAAGGATGCAATGGTCTAACAGAGCTAGAAATCTAGTGACCTCTGTAGTTCTAACCGAGGAAGCGAACATCTTCAGAACTGCTGTTTCATTTTGGACATTTTATGACTGGGTGACATTGTTATCTCCGGATTTGCAAATTAGAACATGCCATTTTTTTCTTCGGTTATACTTGAAGATATGTAATGTGTACTGAATGAAAACGTCTTTTAAGAGTGCAAATGTATACTGCATTGTGTGTTGCTTGTTCTATAGCACCTCATTGGCCTATTTTGCGTGGTGTACCCTCGGAACCCTGAAGGAAATCCTCTGAAACATGCTTGTTCTAGAGCCATTTCCTTTTGATACCTTCAAACTGTAGTGCCATTGGTTTGCTGTGATACACCCCGGCCTTGACTCACCTTTGCCTGCCCAACAGTCCCGTCTTTTAATATTTTGTTTTGTTTGCTTGTTTTTTATATGTAAATCCCTCCAAATTAATTCCAATTTCAATCTAGTCCCTTCCTGAAAACACTCACTTTGTCAGCGTTGTATAGTTGTATGTTTCAAAAACATTTTGAATTATTTGCCCATTATGTGTCCTCGAATGCTCTTGAGTGCGGTTTTTTTAATACAATATTTAATTTAGTGGTAGCTTCAAAGGTAAAAATTCAGTGAGAACAGAACTATGATCTGGTTTGTTTTTACCTTTATGATTTTTTTCTTGGTTTTTGTACATCTCCTTGTTTTGGGAAGTTATTCTATTCGGTTGCACTGCCATGAGCCTACAACCATTGCTTGTTAATGTGTCGTAATAAGTTGTAAATAAAGATGGGATGAAGTTTTGATTGTTGCACATTCAATTTGCTATTAGACAAATGTCCACACGGGGGCGCAGCAGGCTACAAAGAAGTTCATTGGGGTTTTCTTGACGCTTCACGTGGTCGGACCATGGATGGGTCGGACAGGCTACGTTTAGAAGATGTAAGTGAGGTTTAACCAGTGCTTAATTTGTAAATCCAGATTTTCAGGAACACTTGTGTACTGGGTGGATTTTATGGGGGAACAGCCCAAAATAATTGCATATTTAAAAGTTGTTGGGAGTATTTTATTTCGCGGATCCAATAAAGCTCAAAATTCCGATTTCCCGGAATGCATTCCCCCAAAAGCCGGATCAAATTAAGCACTGGGTTTAACGATTAAGTTTGTTGTTTTTTTTTTATCCATCGACCCTGAAGAATATTGCAGGTAGGCAAAGCAACCCCCTTCCCCACTAAAAAACAAAAGAAATAGGCTCATAGAATTAAGGGGAGATACTGCAGGTCTTCAGTGTAATGGTTGCACTGATTCAATGTCAATGGAACTGTACGGGATGTTGTAACTTCAATGACCATTTTATAAAAAAAGCATTTTTCACATATTGTGTCCACTTGAGTAGCTCCTACAGACTCCAAACTTCTGTGGTCTTGTACTTGACAATATTTTGAAGCTTTGAACAGAGTGGTTTTTCAATGTTTAATTCCTACAAGGCAAAATTTACAGATTTATTCACGAAAAAAAAAAATGTAACTAATATATCAACATAATGAATACAACCTGGCTACGTGGTGTGTCATTTTGACAGACATGTTTGTGAGCTACTTTTGCCCTTCATTAATTCATCTCTCAGTATATACCTAGTATTATGTGAAAACACAGATTACAGGATAAATGGATGCAAATCTAAATATAATTTGTGAGAAGAATCATGGAACATGAATTTAGAAAAATGTGTATGTAAAACTCTTAAAGGATGACGATGGCTTGATTTTCAGCCTTCAAAAAGAGTTTTCAGAACTCAAAATATTCGGTCATTGACGGGGGATTTTCTGTTAATGTAACCTCTGCCTGGCTCTATCCATTATTTAAACTTCATCACCAAAAATATGGGCAGTTTTGACAATGAAATATAAATAATATGAAATACCTCTTTAATTTCTTTTTTTAAATAAAAACATAAAATGACAGAAAACATGCAATATACATTCCTCTCATATTTATATCAGTAATATATAGCAAAAAATTCAAATTGATATCACTCAATTGCCTTACTGAAGTTTTACATTCAATTTAATGTCAATTACAATGTCTTTTGCTACCGTTGTCTGGCTAAAAATGATGTTCATACAAACAGACAATTGTTAAAACTAAAGACTGAACAATATCACATTACGTGATGTATTTGATAGGGGCAGAGCAGAGAGTGGGATGGCAGAGTTCAGCTTCCTGACAGTCAAGTGGACGAGGCTATTCTCTGAGGCAGGACTGAGGAGGCCATGAGTTGGGCTGACGCCCCAAAGCCAGTCCAATGGGCCCTGTCCAGATCATTGTTGAAACAAAATATACAGTGTAACAGTCTTTATACATTCCACTTAGAAGAGCATACTATGACCTCGTACGGACAGGCGGCTTGTGTGGTTTAGGGATGGATCTGCCTTGGATAGCTGCTCTATGTGTTGCATACAAAAATTAAGTACTGCATGCACTGCAAAAAGTGACATTGATTGAGTAAAAAAAAGAGAAAAAAAAGATTATAAATTCAGAATATTTTATCTTATGAGTAATTTAAACTCACCAAGTAAAACAATCTGCCAATGGAAGTAGCACTGAAAATACGAAAAAAGCATATAATTCCTTGTAAATTTTGATTAATTCTCTAATTTTACATGCAATGTGACAAATACTGATTTTAATGAAATGTTACATATTTTAGATTACTTTTTGCAGTGTGGTCTGTCATGGAATCCTAATACGGTAATTCAAGTATCTCAGTTAACCCACATTGTCTCTTCCTGTTCCTTCCCAAGATGATCCGGGCCCTTGGTGAGTTGGAATCTATTTTCTGTGAATGTCCTTGGCCTACTTTGTCCCTCGTCACCTCCATGTTGGACCTCGTACCTATTTTGGACACAGGAAGGTGTCTGTGGAGAGCTCTGTTAGTAGGGCTTAGAGCCAGGACTGCTACCATCGAATACAGGTTTTTAGATCACAGGCGTTTCAAACTCTGTGACGTTTTTGTCATAATATGTGTGTAAATAACTAACGAAGGTCATTATTTGTGGCAGATTTGTAGTGAGATGGAATGGAGGGAATGTCCAGCCTCCACCTGTGGTTGCTGAATAATGCCAGATGTGATGAGCCCATTTGGCTGGAGCAGAGTGTCTCTCTGTAAGGAATTTCAGTTCTCATCTGTCCACCAGTTCCTCAGAGAAGCGAGCCCTAAGGAGGCCTCTCGTCACAGGCTCTGATGTAAAGAAGTACCACTTCCTGGGGTAAGGCCTGTACTTTCAGAATACTTCACATAATAATGCATTGGATTTATATGGCATTTTTTTTTAGACTTAGACTTACTTAGACATTGATCCACAAGGGAAATTATGTTGTCACTCAAATAGTACGCTCGAATAGTAATATTTTTTTTATATTAAAAAACAACAAAGGAATAAAATGTGCAAATAGAATAAAGTAAGAAATCAGAACATAAGTACTATGGTTTTTATGATTAAACCAGAACAAACAAGGTGAAAACTAGGTCTAAAATTAGACAATATCACAGACTGGACTAAACCAAGAAGTAAACCAGACTAAAGTAGAGACTGAAATCAAGTTCTAAACCCAGGACTAAACCAGGTCTAAATCAGGACTAAACGGGGAATAAAACCAAGACTAAACCAGGTTTAAACCAGGACTAAACCAGGTCTAAATCAGGACTAAACGGGGAATAAAACCAAGACTAAAC
>OMNZ01046190.1:0-10014 GCA_900303255.1 Lesueurigobius sanzi | reverse complement strand
AAAGAGGGGGTTGTGAATGCACCCAAAAAAGAATCATTTTCTTAAATTTTCTAAAGAGGAATTTATCGGTCATCATATCGGCTATCGGCCAACCAGACGTAACCTGGCAAGAGCCAGATAGTCATTGTGTAGCACTCGTAGTTGAGTTCTCCACAATATCAATCTGGGACCGCTCCAAACGAATCCATTTGGAGTTTCGCTGGTAGTTGTTTGTTAGATAGCGGCTCTGAGCTGTATATCATAATGTCGTCGAGTGGTTTTTAAGTTTTTTTGTAGCACGAGTTTGCGGGTTGAAGGCACCTTAACCCACACTACCTTATTTTCAAAACAAATGTTTGTTTTGCTCGGCACCTGCTGCTTTCGTCGCTCCGTCCCACTGGTGGTCCTGGCTCAAACACTTTAGCGGCTCGTCGCTCCGTCCCACTGGTGGTCCTGGCTCAAACACTTTAGCGGCTCGTCACTCCGTCCCACTGGTGGTCCTGGCTCAAACACTTTAGCGGCTCGTCGCTCCGTCCCACTGGTGGTCCTGGCTCAAACACTTTAGCGGCTCGGGGCAAGATGGATTCTCGTGTGTTTGTGTGATTTCACACAAATACCGCGAGAATTCAGCTTGCAGGCAAGATTAAACCAGACGCCTTCCTATGGGGGAAAATACCTGCTCTTTCACAAATGAAGATGCAGAGACATGGAGAGGAACAAAGGGCTTCAAAAGAACTAACGTTAGCTTCATGCAACAGGCTAGGGCATCAAACTCATTTTGGGTCGTGGGCCAAAATTCAGCTACGACGGCAGGTCACCGGGCATCATATAGACCCATTGTGCGTGACATCACTCCCTTCAGAGGAACGGCCACTTCCACGAGACGGAAAAAGTAATGACTGCATTCATTAAAACCATTACCGAAACTTTTTGTCTGACCTAGATTGAACAAAGTCTTAAATAGGACAACATAAACGATAAAGCAAGGCTCAAGGATTGCATAAACATACATAAAAAGAAATAAAAGAAATACTGCCCGGTGACAGCCTGAAGTATCATCAGTGGAGCATGTGTGAGAATCAGTCCTTTCGAGGTTCCTTTAGGGCAATGACTGAAGACGTCTGATGGTCTGGTATGTGTTGTCTGTTGCAGTGCAGTTCAACTTGATTCCTGTGGGTCTGAGGATAGTGGCCATCCAGAGCACCAAGACTGGACTGTACGTGGCTATGAACAGCGAGGGCTACCTCTACACATCAGTAAGTCTCAAATACAGCCTCCCCACAAACACACACATGTTGATCCTTTTTAGCGGTTGAAACAGTTTGCAAATGAAGACGCATGGTAGTCTATGGCTCTGATATTTTCTTGCTTCTTGCTCTTTTCTACTTGTTTGTGGAATGTTGAGATGTTTGAAAATGAAAACTCTCAACTATAGAAAGTTACATATTGATGCAACCTCCACATCGCTTCCGTGCCGCCAAAAAGTGAACTCCCCATTGTGGGTGTAAACAGAAGCCTTCATATACTGAAATAAATGGGCAGAGATTGAGATTTTAAGTCTGATTTATTTTTATTGTTATGAGTTTCATTTATTTGTCATTATGAGAGGGGATGTGTTGCTTCAGAGAATTCACATTGTGATCATATACAGTATGTCCGTAACATTTGCTTGTGTAACTTTTCTGTTTGTTGGTTTATAAGGTTTATATTGCCACAGCTTTTACTCTGTCCCATTTTATATTATTCAATTCCATATGGTTTTCTAATTTGTGAGTGCAAAATATTATGTGCATTTCTGAATGAGGACAAAGCTTTTGTTTGTGACACTGGGCGTTAAAAATAAATTGATTGAATTGTTTGATCCCCATTGTTCCTTCTGAAACACTAGCCAATCTACTAGCTACATATTGCTACTTTTAATGTGCATATTGAGTAGGGCTGGAACTTTGATGGGTTAATTTGGTTATTTTTAGCAGCAAATGAGCTCCTCCTTTTACACAAAGCTCCTCCTGCTGCATTTACCTCTCTGTCTCTGGCAAAGCTTTATCCTTTGAAAAACATTGGATATGCCTTTACTGCAGCAGCACGACGTGACGTCCTGATGGGAAGGTTGAAAAGACCACGTCATATATGCAAAAAGAAAAAAAAATTACAGAAGAGGTAACGTGGCTCTGAGAGACTTCAAGTCACTCTTTGTGTTTTTTTCCTCTCAAATGAATCTTACAATCTCTCCCATCTGATTGATTTGGCTGATATGGACCTGTAGCGCCTCCCATAGGGCATGAGTGTGAACAGATGCAGCCGGAAACTCGCCCAAACCTGTATTGTGAACAATCCTGCCACAGACACTATGGCAGTATGCACTTGCAGGATTCAAACTGCTAATTTGCCACCATCGATATGTAAACGCAGCAATTATGAAAGAAAAATAATCACATGTTTTTTGTGTCTAAATTTAGCACATTTTTACCAAATAAAAAATGCACAAGTACGAATTAGTGCAGTTTTTTCTTTGGCGGCCCCCTGTTCACTTCTCAACACTGTCTCAATCTGAGCTCTGACTCAAACATGCATCTAGTTAACTCTAACTTCCTCCGACTTTCACTGTTTGAACATGAAATAATCCAGGTAGTGCAGCTTTAACTTAAAAAACCTCTGTGTTCTAACCGGCTCCAGTAAAACTAGTCCTTGCTCGTGACTTTTCCGGGCTGTGGAACTCCCTTGGACTCTTCTGTATTTTCACACACTGTAGAGGTGATTTCTCCTGACGCCTGCAACAAGGTGACCCAGTTCTGCTGCGAGAGGGAGTGTGCAGCAAAACGGTCAGACAGTCCCTCGGAAATGTACCCGCTATTGTTCCGCACTGGGTTACGTAACCAGAAAAGCCCTTGAAACAGAGCATTTGGAAGTAACCACAGGATTTTCGGTTCTTAATGGTAGCTGGATGTTTGGGATCCATTCACTTCAAAGAGTCCAAATTGTGGTTTAAGCCCTATCCACACAGGATTAGAATGACCTAGGGCATCAGGTAAAAAGTAAAAATGATTGATGTCCTCAGAGTTTCTATCCCCGTGTGAATCTGACATGTCGGTTATTTGGAATTCTGCAAACTCTGAGGTCATTCTAGTCCTGTGGGAATCAACATGTCAGTATTTTGAAAGATTTTAACATTTAAAATTGTAATGATGGCAGCATAGGAATCTAACTAACAGTATGTGTAGGTTCTCAGTCGTACAGGAGTTGTCCATCGTAGGCAGAAATTCTTCAGTCTTCATCTGTACTCTGTAGTTGAAGTGTAGGACGTTTCGATCTTACTCCAAAGATCGTCATCAGCTACTGAAGGTCTGGACACGCTGTGGGTTTATAAAGCTAGTGAACCAGCAGGAGGAGTCAGCCTCTAGGCCCTCCTCTCTTAGTGCTAAAGGTAAAGTACTTAACGAGGGTCCATTGTCTAACTAACTAACAGTATATTTACGTCTGTATTTAAGCTTTATTAATTATAGGCAGTAGTCGGGACCGGCTTTTCATGTGTTTTCACTATTTTACCGTAACTTGTTCCTAATTCGTCAATTCGTATCACGTGACTACATCTTAAAACTACTGTTTTTGATATGTAGGCCATGAATTTTCGAGACAATTAGTGTGATTGTAGTTTTTGGGCCATGATCTGGACACAAAAAAGAACATTATTACAGACCATCTGTCTGATGATGAGGACATGTATTGTCAGTATTGTATGTTGTACGCTCAAGCACGTGTACGCTCAGTTAAATCTGCTTTATGTTCTGTGGATGTAAAATTGACTCTGTTTAGAGCATGGGGAGTGGAGCCCGTGGGCCCAATTCGGCCCTCCAAGGAGTTTAATTTGGCCCCCGAGATGCTTACATTACTTGGAAGCATACTTTGATTCATTTGTGCACTGAATGTACTGTCAATAGTTTCCACGGACAACAAGTAACAATTGTACTCAATTGCACAGTAATTACAGGACATTTAATCATAGATATATTTGCATTTGTTTTTTTCAACATGTAAAACAGCATTGTGTTTTGGCCCTCCATGGAAAAAAACTTTGTGCGCCCGTGGTTTAGAGCTTAGTGTGCCCCCTTGCTCACTTGCATGACCAGCCTTCAGAGGCTGATTGTAGCATATAATGATGCTCTAAGACTGTTGTCGAATAAATCCAGGTGGGCTCGCACCACTGAACTGTTTGTGTCCAATCGGGTCAATTCATTGCGTGCTGCCTTAAGAAACCTTATGCACAGATTCATTTGTCGTGTGGATACATCAGATAATACTGGGATTTCATTGTTGTCTGACGGTGTGTAGCGTGACACTCAATATATATCCCAACTTTAGAAACACTGGTATATTGATACATTTTTTATTGTGTGTGTTTTTATCTGTCTGTCTATTAATTCAGACTCAGTAAGGCAATAATGTTGTTGAGTGTAATGAAAAGCTGATTTTGAGAAAATGGACTCTGAAGTTTTGTAACATCTGCTCATGCACGTATATATCCTTAGAATTTAAAGGAGGCCCTAAAAGTGCAAAAACATATAAAAATGGCTAAAAAAAGGGCAAAAAAGGGCAAATGACACATCCGAGGCACTCTGCTGTTAAGTTAAAAGTCCTTTATTATAGTGGGGACGCCAACGCCTTTCAACCATGCCCTTTTTTGCTTTTTTTTTAATATGTTTTTGCACTTTTAGGGCCTCCTTTATATTCTTTGGACTATTTGTATTCCTTGATGAGCACCTGCTGACAATTTTTTTACAGTTGGACCCTGAAGCACTCACTTCATTTCCAGTTGTGTTACAAGTATATCCTTGCTGACTTTTGTGGCTGGCATCTTCCGCAAAGGAAATGAAATGAGCATATTTAGTCTTGTGGGGGAGATTCCGTGCGTCATATGGACCAAACACATGAGAAACAATAACATTTCAGACAAAATCCCTTGTCGCCAAAACATAAAACAAACATCGCAGAGTTTGGTCTATTTTTTACTTGGACACGAAAACTAGACAAAAATCTCAAAACTGAACTCTGCACAAAATAATCCCCGAGTGTGGCGTAAAAAGCCTACCACACTCTGCTTTTTCACTTGTCCATGTTTTACATACACCTTTCCTCGTCTGTATCTTGGTGGAGAGAGTGATGTTTTTTCCGGTGCAGTGCTGCGAATCATTTGTCTTCATTGAGTCCCTGTGCACATTATCTGCACTATTTGCTGTTTGTTCGTTTTTCATTTACTCTGCACTCACTCGCCGCCACTACTCATTTTCCCCACCGGAATCACCATATTTCATCTAATCCCCTGATCGCGCTTTAATCTCCCCGCAAGTAAGAGCGCTGACCTTCTGCTAGAGAACCAAATTGACTGTGATATTGTTTACCGCGTCGTTTTTTAACGGTATAAATCAGACACAAAGTACTTTGAAAGGGATTCATTATGCTAAATTAACCTTTTTTAGATTCTTTCTTGAGTGTTTAAAGCTACACTGCACACCTGCTTTCACCACATAAATGCAATAAAGTTCAAAAGTGTACTTAATTAAGGCAAGACACGGCAGGTAAAACAGAGATTTGTCATGCTTAGTTTGGTCACCTTAACATCATACAGTGGTTTCAATGCCAAAGTAGAAAAAAGACCAAACTCACCCTTTACGATGTTTATTTTAAGATGTTTTGCCAAGCCGGACGTTTTAGATAACCAGGAAGCTACCATACCAAAGGCGGGCAACTAAACCTCGGGGGCCAAATGCGACCTATAGCTTGGCCAGCCAGACTGACTCCATGTATGAGATGCATTGGAAGACAGTTTGCTGCTCGATCTCTGGTGAGAACACTATCAGACCAATCACAGCCCGGGAGGCGGGAGTTAGCGATGCCTCCCGTTTTCGGTGTCTACAAAGTAAACTAGTCAAGATGGCGGCCGCAATGGAGCAATGTTTTACAGCGGCCTTATCTTTTGATTTGGATAAGCTGAACTTGTCCTCAAAACTTAGACTTAACAGACCTTATTG
Organism: Lesueurigobius sanzi; assembly: GCA_900303255.1. Classification (NCBI taxonomy): domain Eukaryota; kingdom Metazoa; phylum Chordata; class Actinopteri; order Gobiiformes; family Gobiidae; genus Lesueurigobius; species Lesueurigobius sanzi. The sequence continues at coordinate 4,009 of OMNZ01046190.1, read as the reverse complement.
ATCCACAAGGGAAATTGCGCACAGTCACAGTAGCTCAAATAGTAATCTTGAAATAAACAATAACAACAAGATACTATAATAAAATGTGAATAAAGAATCAGAATATAGGCACCACAACAACTGGCTGCTCTTTTGTTAGTTTTCGCAACTCTTCCTACTGAATTTACTAGTCCCGCCTCTAGCCTCCAATTTGCAAGCCAGCCAATGGTGCAACAACGCTGAAAATGAGGCATTGCTAATGCCCGCCTCCCGTGCTGTGATTGGTCTGGTAGTGTTCTCACCATTGTTTCAGCCAACCAACGGCTCAATACCAGACTGAGCTAAGCTATATGCGACCCATCTTTCTGGTCCACAAAACATGACCAGGCCCGGTATACACTGGCTACAAGGGGTGAACACTGAACAGCACCTCACTGACACAAAAAAAAATATGAATATATTTAGAAAAATAATGCAATAACTGCTGCAGTTGTGTTGCTTTTGTTTTGTGTATTTAAGTGTTTAAGGTGTATTTGAAAATTTGACTAATTTGAAAAGCCCCAAACCGCAACTGGTTCAGCCCTTGCAATTTCATCTCTCACATGTGTATCCATTCAAAAATATTGACATAATTTGTATCCCTGTGGTGCGCGTAAAGTGAACCATATGCAATTATCCATTGGTGAAAAATATGGCAAGAAAAGCATGGGAAGATAATACGTGCATGTGCAGACGTTACAAAACTTTGAAGCATCTCATCTGCAAATACTACTTGCTAGTTTCTTTTCTTATAGCCAGACCTGTGTATTTGTTTTTAGCTTTTTACCTTTCGGCTGCTTCTGCTGCCTTCCTCAGAAGTTTCACATGAATGTTACAGTGACTGTGTGGTCAGCTGATTTACACATTTTTTGGCGCTGTTTTCCTGCGTGTAGTGGCAGGACGACAGCGCCATCTGCAGTTTTACTTACTTTTATACTTCTACTACTTTTACTGGCCTCTAATAATATCAAAATGAAACTTTAACATTATTGTTATTACCTGCCTTACACTTGGGAATAGCCATCTGTTCATAATACCCTTGAGTGAGACCTTGGATTGGACTTTTGAACCCAGTTGTGAATGTGGTGTGTGTGGCGGACAGACCTGGCTTGTTGTAATAGTAAAACGGTGTCCTCTGGTTCAGCCCTTGTCAAGAGAAGACGCAGGTGTGAGGCTGGACAAGAGAGAAGCCTGACAGAACAAACTCGGGGCTAAAAGAAGCTTGTTCTCCACAGGCTGCACTGGTCACTCACTCGCTCCTGTGTCTTCTGATGTTTGTGTTCAAACTAATTCAAAGTGCTGCAGACGAGACACTGCAGGTGAATGAGGAAAAATAATATATTTAGAGCTATCAATTTGAAACGTTGCTGTATATTACTAACATTAATATGGGAAAAATGCATTTTTTTTTTGTCAAGTCATTTTATGTTTTCTTACCAAAAAAAATTGCCAAAAACTTTATTTTCGGCAACAAAATGTAAATGATGGATAGAGGCATGTTTAAATGTATGATTTTATCACAGAGGACATTTTTGATCTTTTGAATTAGCTACTTATTTAAAACTTATTTAAAAATTCTTGTTAAATCCAAGCCTGGAAGGTTTGGAGTCTGTAATCCATCAATCCATTTTCTTCCGCTTTATCCATGGCCAGGTCGCAGAGGCAACAGTCTGAGCAGAGATGCCCAGACTTCCCGATCCACGCACACCTCCTCCAGCTCTTCCTGGGGGATCCCAAGGTGTTCCCAGGCCAAAGACCTCATCTTTCCAGTGTGTCCTAGGTCTTCCAGGGGGCCTCCTCCCAGTGGGACGTGCCTGGAACACCTCTTGGGGGAGGCAACAGGAGGCATCCGAAACAGATGCCTGAGCCACCTCATCTGGTTTGGGGTGAGAGTGTGTGTGTGTGTGTGTGGGGGGGGTCTGGGCTGCAGCAACAGCGCTAATGACATGACCATGAGAGACATGGAGATAACAGCATTGTGCTACCTGATTCAGACAGTAGCTCTGCAGATCACAGAACTGAACCAGAGTGACCAAGCTGTGGACGTAACCAGTGAACTGTTTGTGTGAACTCGGGCAGAGAATCTAAACTGTACTGCATTACCCCGCGCCACTGCTCTGTCTCTCGCTCTTTCTGAGTCGAGTGCAGTGTGGAGACGAAAAGGCTCATGGGTGGCTCTCAACCCATGTGCTTTATCAACTCGTTTGTGACCAACCCATCACTAAATTATTATTGCGCCTCTGGCTCAACAACCAGCTGCTGTTGCTGCTGATCAAGGCAATGCAGCAGCAAAGAATGGGGCAGTTTCTGCGTCTTCAACTCGCTCTGTCTTGCTGATCTCACAGAGCTGATGGGGCTTTGTCACTGTGACGTGTCTTGGTACGACATGTCCGAATTTCCTGATTGATTGATAATGGAACCAATACAATATACAGTAATAGCTAGTGTTGAACCTGAAGAAGGGACTACTCAGACTCAGAATTTGCAGTGAAATGTCAAAAATAATGTTGATTTTGGGGCTAGTTGCTCTTTAACGACATCCTAGCAGATAATCTATGGTGAGTGGGGTGGACTGGCTATCAGGGCCGGTCAGATCAGATGTGTGAGAGGCCATGATGTCATGCTTCAGTAGCCCCATCATATTAAACTCTCCCTGACCTCATTGTTTATACACCCCCTGGTACAGAGGCTGGTCTGGAGAAGAGCCAAGAGGGCAATGCTGATGAGAAGAGTGTTAGCCCCACTGCTGCAGAGAAAAGCCACTGGTCAATCAATGGTGGGCGTGGTCACTAATATAAAAACTTCAGGCAAGCTCATATAGACGCTCTGCGTAGGGCAGACGCAAGGGAGGCCGGCGCAGGACAAGTGCAGCTTTAATTATATATTGTAACTCAGTGGTTCTCAAACTTTTTTTCAGGCGACCCACTTTTTTCATTGGTGATCTGTCGTGACCCACCTCCCCTCCCCTTCGAGCAAGGCCTACTGCAAATAATTGTAATGTAATAAATTGAAATAGGCCCTATTTGTATTCAGCGTTTTTGGATCATTTTGATTATTGAGGTGCGTCTTTAGCTTCATATCAGTATCAAAAGCATTAGCTTATTACAATGTGGACAGTTCTTCAGACAGAAGCAGCTCTCAGACACAGCGGAGCATGGCTGTGGTAACCACCCACTTTTACTGTGAGTTTGGGGCAATTATCTCCAGAAAATATGCTGCTTAAATGCAAAGAGCGACTAGCCTCTGACAGCAGCAGTTTTGACAGGAGCATCAGCGCTACAAGTCAAGCTAAAACTAGCATTTCATCTGTTGTACAAAAACAACAGACCACAGAAAGGTTTTATCCAGTCACTGACCAATGGGACACAACGGCAAAAGTGTTCAGAAACCCTACACACCTTTTATCATGACGAAGAAAAATCTCACGCAACCCACCTTTGGGTCCCGACCCACTGTTTGAGAACCAATCTTGTAACTGCTCCAATAGACGGGAGCAACAAAAAGGCTGACGCTCCTGTTTATGATAAACAAGAAGCCGCGTCCATTGACATGAATGGGGAAACACAGACTGAGATCTACACATTTCATCTGAAAAATATCATTTTATTATAATAAATAAAATGTGAAAGAGAAATGAGTTTGTCTCACACCTAGCCTCGTCTTACCATCCCCTCGTACTCATTTCGTACAGAGGGTCTGGCCCTACACAATTGATCTCCGTTTTCAGGTGGGAGGAGTCAACTCCTTTTAAAGTTTGAAACGATTGGATCTGATTTTACCCACTCGCTAACCTGGCCTACAACACCCGCCTCCCCCACTCGCTGAATGGTCCGACGCAATAGGATTGATCGCGAATTACGTCAAAATGCTATTTTTAGAACAGCGCGCTACTGCCACCTATGGTTCGGACATCACTCTGAGAACCTGCGGAGCTGAAGCGTGTAAACAGCACTTGTGGGAACGGGAATATTGCCTTAACAGCGCTAATAGT
>OMNZ01046186.1:2493-14183 GCA_900303255.1 Lesueurigobius sanzi | reverse complement strand
ATATAAAGTGACAGAAAACTTGCAATACACTTTTGTCACATATTCATGTCAGTAATATACAGCGAAAGTTTCAATTTGAAAACACTCCCTATTCACCAGCACCTAAAAGAAATACATTCACAAGTCTCAGTCCAAAGAATGTGTTTTCATATCAAAGGTGATCTTCCCTTCAGGCTACATGACCAAAGGTGTCTGCAGCCGGCGGTCTGTTCACCCATAGGCACACATTACATATTTCACTCCAACTTTTCTGTGTAACCTCTTTTGAACTGTAGAGAACTGTTTACGTGTTGGCGAGATTATGTTGAAAACCGCTGCAAGTTATTCATAAAAGTGTCAAGCTTTGGCCAAGGACACTTTCTGGGGCGAGATGAAGATGTTATCTCTAAAGTATCTGCGCCTTCTTCGAGCTATTGCACCTTTGACCATGCAATGAATTGGAAAAAAAAAAAAAATGGGTGTGATAAAGTGAAGGTTTATTAGCTAGTAATAAAGAAATAAAATGAAAAAAAAAAAAAAAAAGCTTTGTTTTGGGTCTGCACTGGCTGTTTGTGCTGCTCGCTTGACCTTACTTGCCATCATTTGTGTCTATTCCTTTGCCGTTTGGTCGACTGCCCTCTTTGTGAAGCCTGTCGTGTGTCTGCGCTGCTCCCCATGTGGTGGCTATAAATATGCAGTGGTCCACTATGACGCGGATGACCGGGTCCGACCTTGTAACTTGTAAGCAATTATGTTACGGTCATGAAATTTAAAAAAAGGTGAATGTTTTTATTACGTGTATATGGTGACTGTAGTGGAGATTAGTCATTATATCTTCAGAATACCATTATAGCATGGTTAGTATTAGAATTTGTTACGCAGTGCAGGAATAGCAACACCTGTACGCTCTTATATCAGGAAAGTTTAAGATGTCAATTTACGCTTTAAGGAAATCCCCTAGAAAAAGGAAAGAAACATACCTCCCAAAAACTGAGCTCACCATCAAAGCTCTAATGTGAGGTCAGTTTCTGTGCTGTATATTACTTTCCTTTTCTGCTGTTCACGTTATTAGCAGGGTTTTAATGCAAAACCAAGCAGCTGTAACGGGGATTTGTCCCACCGGCCGCTGTTCTAACTGCCGAATGCAGCTGGAAACCATGCCAACCAAGTTAATTGAGAAATTGGGAATCCTGCCCATGTGAAATGGTCATGCGAACAAACCCTGTCCCTCCAGCGTGCGTCAGTGTTCATTTTGAAAACATTTTAATTTTGTTTTAGTCAAGACATTGTCAAATTTTTAACTTTAGTATTTTATGCGACTATAATGTCATGCACATTTAGTTGACTAAATATAAAATTTGCTTAGTCGAAGACAGGGGAACAGGAGCGCTTCGCTGGGTTAAAACTTATGATGTCAAATTATTCCTGGCAGGTGCTCTTCCAGGGATGTGTGTGTCCAAGATACCAATTATAGAACAGAGGGCCAGAAACTTTTCAGGCCGCGACCCCCAAGATCACTAGACCAACACCTCGTGACCCCCATTGTAAAATGAAAGCAATTAAAATAATTTCAAATATTATTTATTAATGCTTGTTTTGATGCTAGATTTTGAAATGTGACTTCATTTTACTAAAATACACTGTTTTAAATGAAGAATATGTCAAACTCAATGTTATAAAAGCAAAATAAATGTATATATTGTCTTGAAATCATCACGCAACCCCACGAGGGGTCCCGACCCCCACTTTGGGGACCACTGGTATAGTATATATAACTTTTAACCTTTTTCTGCCAGTGCCTTGGGTATTTTTGTCTATCTCTTGACATGTTCTGCAAGAAAGGCAATCTCTTCTAAACTATGAAATCCACTTAATCAGTAGCACTTTAGAATATGGCCCAGTAACTACTAGGTAATTACTATCAATCAATCAATCTATCAATCAATTTATTTTTGTAACGCCCAATATCATAACAGAAGTCATCTCAAAGGTCGGTATGGACAAATCAATATCAGACTCAAGAATGATCAAAAATAAGTCGCACACGAGTGAAATGTCTCGACCAGATGTAATGTCCCGTGAATAAGTAAATCACTTACAGTAACAAGCTTAGAGTATCCCCCATCCTTAGACCTTCCTCTGCGGCGAGGAAAAACCCCAAAAAAACCAAGAACCACATGGTAAACTAGGCAATTACCCTGTAATTACTAGTAATTGCTAACCCTAAACAATAATTACCCAGTAACTCTTAGGTAATTAACCCTAACCTTAAGGGTAATTACCTTAAATAACTGGTAGTTAGTAATTACCTAGTAGTTACCAGTAGTTACCGGGCCGTATTATAAAGTACTTAATCAACTTTACACTATTTGATGTAGCCAAATTTAATCAAGGTTCACAGCTGCAGGAGCTTCTCTCACACAAACAAAGCACAGATTTGTTCCTTTGAAAGTTAATTTAAATATGAGCCCCTTTCAGACAGTTTTGTCCCTTCTTTTCACTTTTATTCTTTTTAGTTTCTTACTAATTTGTTTGTTTATTTGGTTGGGACAGTGCATGTAAACGCACCACTCTGGATTGGAGCCTTGGGCTAATTTCAATCCATTGTCCCACACTCACGCTCACAGTTGTAGGGAATACTGGAGCACCCGGAGGAAACCTGGGCAGACACGAGGAGAACATCACAGCAAACTCCACACAGACAGGCCGAGTCAGGCCGGGGAATCGAACTTGGGACCTTCTAGCTGTGAAGCACGAGTGCTAACCACTGTGCTACCAACAAATATATCAAGATTTGAGACTCTTAAACTACTTTTGATTTAATTTCAGTCAAATTTTTGTCTTTTTTTTTAGTTGATCCTTTAGTTCCCCAGACAATTTTGAGAGTCGTAATTGCTCATAACAGATATGTCAGATGCACATTTATAAACATACAGATCTGGAGAAAAGAATATGTGACAAGAATGTATATTAATGTGCTTATTGAAGTTCTGCTATCCTGAACATATTAAAAGGCATGCACCCTACATGTTTCCACATGGTTGTCTTCTTATTCTTAGCAGTACAAGGTTACAGGGGCTGGCTTGATTATACAATTGCATTTTTAAGGGTTGGCTTGCCTGCACATTATTGTAACTAGAATTTAAGGCCTACAGGAAGCCCACAGACAGGATCTATTTGCAAGTGAAGATTGTCAGCGATAGAGAAGAGGACGCAGTAGTCAAGGTTCAAAAGGCTGTGCTCTCAAATCCAACTTCTTCCTCAACGGTCTAAAAATGTCCAATACAAATCAACCCTGCAGTTACTCAGCCGCTTTAATCCAACTGGAGCTGCCCCTCCTGATTCCAAACCACCAGAAGATTAACTTGAGCTAAACTCCATCCCGATCTTCTCCAAGCCCCGGCTAAAAGACCAATAACGAGGACCCATTACCCGAGCGAGCATCTTCAAAAGCAGCTCCTTGATGTAGTTAAAGACCTGCTTCATCAGTCAGGCACGACGCAAACCCGCTAATCTACCTAGCGGCTAACCTGGCCGGCCGCACGGGAGCGATGCGAGAGCGCCGGCCGCGGGGAACCAAAGTGCTCTGGCGCATAAGTAATGGCTCCGCGGATAAGCGTCCGTAATACCCGGATGACCCTTTGGGGAGAGAGCTCACCCCCCGCTTTGCTAATGATCCACTTCCTCGCCAGCCATTCGAAACCATCGTCTTGATTCATTTGTTGCCCGACTTCTTCGCCAACCTTGATCAATTAGCGCGCTATCTGCGACTCGACTGCTACGCTAGCACGCTCAGAGCAAAGTGTGTGCGTGGGAGGTGCTTGCAATCATCGCTCCGCCGTGGTTAGAGAGCTCTTAATGTGTATATGGCAGTGACAACACTTTAAGACGAGACGAGCGCTTAGTGGAGTGCTAGCCGCGCGTGCGTTAGCTTGACTGATGTTAGCGACGGCACTGGCTCTTTAGTCTGAATGGGGAGAGGGAAAAAGCGCTCCCAGTCGTAATGAGTTTGTTTGTGCTAATCTATTTATTCTGTGTGGCCATTGTTCAAAAGGGGAAGTGCGGAAAGGTTAATGTGTTGATGCCAGAGTGATTACATTTGTATTGTAGTCGGTAAAAGTGCAAAAACAAAAGGAACGGGGAGCAACCGAGTTCATGTCCGTTGTCAATGTGTTACACAACAGACTCTTAGTGTCTAGCTCTGCAGATATGGGCTTAATTCTGTAGGTCAATGACTGACTAAACTTTACAAGCAACTTCACATGGAAAACTAAAGGGAGCCAAAATCAGACAGATATATCATCTTGAACAAATCCCACTTTCTCATACTATACAGTACAATATACAAATATACAGGGTTTATACAGGTAGCAGCAAGTCATACTTTTTAATCTCTTAAGACCGAGAGTCCCCAAAAATGAGTATGTATGTGTTTTACGCAGCAAAATGTTCCAAAGTTGCAAATTAGTGACAGCTGATGTGGGTCATGTGATCATTTATTTTTATTTCACTTCCATTGTCATCTCTAAGCTCTACCAAATGTGTGGACACCAAGATTAGCCATGTTCACCTATGATGTAAATAAATTATTTTTGGAGAAAAAGGCCTAGGGCTTAAGAGGTTAATGCCATTTTTAATGCCATAAATCGGTGCGTATTCAATATTAATTTCCATATTCAATAGAAACTTTGATAGAACGCTCACGCTACTATGCGACCCATGAGTAGCTCATCCAGATTGTGCGTTTTTAATTCAGATTGTGCTTTTTTATTTTTATTGATGAGCTCCACTTTTGTCCTTGTCTTTTTGTCTATTTTTTGTCCTTTTTGTCTCTTGTCTGGATTGTTTACATTGTTTCTGAGCTGCTCTAAATGAATTGTCCCTAGTGGGATAAATAAACTTATCTGAATCTGAACTTCTCAACAGAAATAGTGCATCGTTTCTGACAAAACTTCAGTCTAGACCCTAATTTTTGCATTTTTGGCAAACTTCTGCAGTAAAAGTAGTTGAACAATGTCATTATTTTCCAAGAACCTTTGATTTATTTCCAGTTTGAATTCTATTCATTGCTTTTAATGACATTTAAGACCTTATTTTTTACACAATTCATTTAATATATTTGACTTCCAAATTTCATTTCAAGAAGATTTAAACAAACATGTAGTAGTAGCAGAAGCATTACCAAAGGTTCACCAAGGTTCTGTCAGTGGGAACAAGTTTTCCCTTCAGATAAAAAAGAAAGAAAGAAAAAGCAGTATTCATTTTCTTTCTAAGTATTGCTGGTTTGTTTTTGTATCTTAAAATGTGATGCTTTGTGATTTTTTTGTCGTCGTTTTAAAATCGAGATGTGGATTGTAACATGCCTAGGAGCATGGACTCAAATATACAGTAATATGCAAGTCTTTATTGGTCTTACAATGGAGAAATTCACAGAGGGGTGCAGATAGTTAGGAAATGTTTCAACAGGTAATAATAAACATACTAAAAAGGTCAAAGCGTAAACGGGTAGCACACCCCAAGCCTAAGACACAGATATATTTTTTCCCTCTCATGGTAAGTGGTTGTGCGAAGCCATACAGTATATTGCCAAAGAACCGAGTTTACTCTTTTGAAATCATAAACGAAACAGAAACTACTCAAATGTCCCTGATCTAATGTTTACATGACCTTCAACAACTGCCAGGAAAACTGTTCAGGAGAAAAGAAATACTCACTTCAGCTGAAATACAGGACTCTCTGACAAAATTGGACTCTCTGAAAAAAATGACTGATGTAAACTTTTGATCAGGGACATTTGGCGAGTTTCTAGTTGAAATGCGCAAACAATAGGCCATGACGGAGATACTGGCCTGTCAAAACCAGTCACAACAAACAAGCAGCCGCGAAGTGAACAACCTAAAAATGGTGAACTATTGCCATGTTTTCGGTTGTCACAATCGATCAGACAGAGAGAAGCATTCGCAGTTTTACCGTTTGCCCAAAGTTATACAAAATCAGGGATTACAGACCGAACAATTGTCCAAAGAAAGGAGAAGCTTATGGCTAGCAAGCCTCAATCTGAATCTGAACAGGAAAAATCGGGATAACATCTGAATTTGCTCGGCTCACTTTGTTGCTGGTGTATTTTGATGTGTGTGTATTGGTATTTGCTTTTATTCAACTGCTAGCAATTAGTTGTAGTAAAAATGCAGGCTTTTCTTTGCTATTTCAGGCCTGTGTGTAACAATTGCAGGGTTATGACTTTATGACTTGAAAACTAACAACTAATGTCTGTTTAGTATAAAGAGAATGAGGCAATTAGCAATTCTCCACTGAACAAGCTGGGAATCCATGTGGTATGGATGTTCTCTTGAGTTTATTCATGTAACGATCTTTTTCGTGGTGTCTATATGTCGAGGGTTTTTCGCCAAACTGAGTTTTTATCCATAATTCTATACCGCGTCTGGTTAAGTGGAGTGAGCTATATCTCCTTCATGGATCTATGACGTTGGTGAAACTGCTCTATAAATGGCTTCACGCAATCACTATCCATGAGTGAAATAAAGGTTTTTGTGTTGTCATTCATATTCTATGAAATGCATCAGTTTACATTCGCTGATATTCTGCCAGGGGATGTAAACCTCTGCTCAGTCCCTTATATGTCCCTAATAAAATAGTTAAGTTACTATTTTATTACATTTTTTTCATCTTATTCTATTTTCATGCATGCCTTATAGTTACAGTATATCCTTTATTGTTTCCATAGTTTATTATTTATCTTTATTACAAGTTTATGCTTCATGTTGCATGAGTACACCAAAGAAAATTCCTAGTCTGCGAAACCTTCATTGACTATGGCAATAAACTCTATTCTCTATTCCAGTGGTTCCCAACCTGGGGTTCCCCCCTAGGAACTGGAGGGGGGGGCCCTGAGCTTTGGCTGGTCAGAGGGTTAGGCAAAAGAGATATTATTTGAGTAAATTAAACAGAAGAAAATGACCAAACATGACTAACAGAGGACTGCATGTGCATAAAACACTCCAAATTCTGTTTATTGGTTTGAAATAAATCTTATATGGACACAATTTGCACATTTTAATGCATCCGTGAGGCCTGTGGCTTTGTACTGGGGGGGCCCGGCCGGTTTCCAGCCTGACCAGGGGGGCTTCTAGGGGAAAAGGTTGGGAACCACTGCTCTATTCTCTTCTCTTTGATGTGCATCCTGTCATCCGATCTTAGTCCAAAGATCGTCATCAGCTTAATAATCTTTGGACTAAGATCGAAACGTCTTACACTTCAACTACAGAGTACAGATGAAGACTGAAGAGTTTTTGCCTACGATGGACAACTCCTGTACGACTGAGAACCACAAAGTACCACACACACAAACTTTTTTTTTTTTTTTTTTCATTAGTAGTAGTATTGATGCCACGACACAATTTCCCTTCTGTATCAATAAAGTGTAAAGAAAATGAAAAAGGTCTTTCATTCATCAGACACACGGGCTGCTACCTCGGCTGGGCCTGTTTCTTCACCGCAATCTCTCCTTCTTACTTTTTTTTCATGTTTTATTATTGTCTTCGCCTTTTGTTCATTCTGTTCCCAACAGGCCCACAACTCCGCAGTGGGCTACTTTGCGAGACGGGGCTGAACTTAACCGAACTTAGAGCCAACGCCGTAAAAGAACCACTGCTTCCTTGGAGACAAAGCTTGACATTTTGCTCGCGGAAAGTATGTCATATTGAAAGAACGGATTTGGGGGAAAGGGGGAGACGGTGGTTAACTGTTGGTGCAAAATGTTCCGGAGAGACCTGTTCCCATATTGGCGCAGGATTCAAAGAGCTCTTTTGGGGAGGAATGACCCCTTGCCCCCTGATTATGTCCTATTGTGCCGCTGTGGGGCTCCCAGGCGCCAGTGCAACTGTGGTGTGAGCGTTTCCGAGTGCCAGCGCCCGGCTCTTGACCGACGACAGATTACCTCCAGCGGGTGGACTGTATTTTTAGATCCAAAACTTTTCTTCCTTTTTCTAAGCCTCAATCACCTTTTGCAGTGTTGAAAGCATGTGTTGATTTGCCTATGTTCCCCGACACTCTAGCCCTAACCCTAATCTTAACCTCTCCCCTAACCTGAGCCTCCTAGGAAAAAAACTGCTCCGAAACACCGAGCTAAGCACCTGGGGAACAAGTACCTCTGGCGTCTTGAAGTGCCACTGTTCACTGACACTCCCGGGGAACGTACAGTAGGTGCTGGCCCCGTTTTACTGCTGTAACCAAAATGTGTATAAAAGACAAAGTTTAGTGAATACCTTCGTAAAAAGTTTGCATGTGCACAGTACAATCATTAAAAGTGTAGCACGGCCTTGGCAGAGTTTGAGCTCTTGTCGTGTATCAGCTATTGAAATGTGTGCTTTTCCGCCCAAAACTAAAGTAGTCACCTTAGAGAGACTGAGCTGCAATAAAACAGACTATTTTGACTTACTGAGTACGTTTACATGCTCTCGAGTACTGGAAGACATCTATCACTCAAAGACACTGTACCCGATAATAAAAGAGGGAGCGAGAAAATTAACCCTTTAAATTGATGTGGCCCAAACACATTCCTACCTTTTCTAAGTAATTTCTAATACCCCACTAATTCATTACTAATATCCCATTACTTCATAGAGATGACTTTACATTTTTCACAACTTGCTGCGGACAGTGACACTTTTTATAGTCAGTGTCACAGAAATGCAAGAAAAGTAGCCTTCAATGTCATAAAATTGACCAAAATGCTTTATATTTAGTTGCACAGTATCATTTCCACAAATGTCAAAGAGTTTACAATATGCTTAAAGACAAAACTAATTTCATGCCACTACTATAGGAAAAGAAATCAAGTATTGTGCCTTTAATCTGTGGCAGTGCTTTAAAGTCTTCAGTATTAAATTGGACAGCTTTGTAAGAGGTGGGCAAACTAAGGCCCAGGGGCCAAATGCGGCCCGCCTAGCTCTTCAATCCGGCCCATGAAACGTGACATAGCCCAATATGGACTGGTTAAAAGGGGTGCCCAATATGTTTTCACTGACAAAGAAAAAACTGCAGCCATCGTGTTGCTTTTACTGTGTGTGTTTAAGTGTTTAAGGTCTATTTGAAAAGTTGACTTAATTGAAATGCCCCACACCACAAGTGGCCCGGCCCTGCTAGGTCAAAATCCTTTGCATCAAAAGGTTTTCCCATACCTGGTTTAGAGAACTGTCTATCGATCCATTTTCTCCTGTTTTATCTGGGGCCGGGTGATGTAGGTAGCAGTCTGAGCAGAGATGCCCAGACTTCCCAATCACCTCCTCCAGTTCTTCTTGGGGGATTCCAAGGCCTTCTTAGGCCACCTGAAAGACGTAGTCCTTCCAGCAGGTCTTGGGGCCCTTCTCCCAGTGGGACGAGCCCTGAACAGTGAACACCTTCCTAGGGAGGTGACCAGGAGGCGTCCAACACAGAAACCGAGACACCTTTTGTTCCTGTGTCAGGAGAGAAACGTCCTGAACAGCAATGTGTTCATCACTGGGTTTGTCATTAGCCCCGTCTCACACTGGGGCCTAAATATCCAGGATATGGTTGTTACAGAAATATATGTTTCCAGGATCCACTGAGTGGTGGCCCCAGTGGTGGTCAGTAACAAAGTAAATTTAGGTACTGTACAAGTAGAGTTTTTGAGGATCTGTACTTTACTTGAGTAGTATTTTTGTCAACAACATATTACTTTTACTCTGCTACATTTGACACACAAATATAATACTTTCTACTCCTATACATTTCTTTAAAAAAAAGCTCTTGTTACTCGTTACTTACAGAGTGCAGACAAAGTTGGTTGCGTTGTGGTTTTTTCTCTGATTTAATAACATCAACATGTCCACTCCAGAACAGAAGGTGGCGCTGTGCATATGTATAATTCAATTCACTAACCGCCCTCCCACCCAAGTGTTTACTAATTTAGTATCAATATACACAGTACAGTATCTGATGTTTTTCTATTCTTTGGTCATTCATTCATTTTGTTGAAGCCACAAAGGTGGACAGATTCACAACACTCATTTAGAAAGAAATGCACTTTTTATTTCAAATACTTAAGTACTTTATAAAGCATATACTTCAGTACATCTTTCACTGGGCAGCTCTTACTTCCATTGGAGTGATATTTGACCAGTGCTATCTGTACTTTCACTTAAGTAATGGAAATAAGTACTTTGCCCACCACTGCTGAGCACATGTAAACATCATATCCAGAATACTGCCATAACCGCAGGTATGACTAACACTGAATACGACTCAAAATGCATGGCTAACTCTGGTGTATTCTTACTTTTTGTAATTACAACAATACTGAGTAAAGAAACCACTGTAATCAGAGTAATTTCACAGTTTCAGCGCCCATCCCTTTGCATCATACGGCAATTCCTCTCTTTCCCCAAACTGCCTCTCTCTCTCTGTCTCTTATTCTCTCACTATCCTCCCTCCTCGCTTGCCTGCCTCCGAATCAGCCCCCTCTAAAGGCTCTTTACAGTGCACAGGAGCAACAGTTGTGTGATTTATGCCCCAGTGGAAGCCATCCCTCTGCGGACTCTATTGGACTATGAATGTCAGTTCCAAGCCACGCCAGCCGCCATCCATCACCGGCAAAACAATCTGACAAAAGTCCACGAGCAGGTTCTGGTCTGGCACCCACGGAATCAGAGTTGGTCCAGATTGAAAGTATGTCCAGCAAAGACACAGCCAAAAGTGAGCCGGTGGCTGGACATGAAGGCTAATGGAAGCAATCATAGTAAGTGCCGGTGCATAAACCTGCCTTGAACCCAACGATATCGTTTCATTTGTTTCAATCACTCGGTAAATGGATAAATAAATACATTTTTAAGTAGAAAATGTGGAAAAGCCTGGCACGTTGACCAGAACCATTGATTTTTATTGATTTTGCCTGTACACAATTTACATTTTTATTGTTTTAATGGGGGCCAGTGAAGTTAAATTTCACATTTGTGACCGGTCATGGGATCCAGGGTCACAAGTCGTCCCTGGGGCATTTTGAGTCATTCACAGATTCTGAAAGTGTAGGTTCTAAGATTTCCAACAATATGAAACACATGGAAATGGATATTTGGAGTTGTAGCCATTTGAAAATAGGCCAAAGGGATATTGATCTCTCTGGTGCTCATTTGCATCTCATTTCTGTCACCATTTTGATTGGCTGAAGCGACTGCCAGTCAAGAAGTCGGCGGTGACTTCGCACGCTAGAAATACTGTCAATAAATGTTTGTTTCTTGTGCTCAAATGGCAGAACGAGGCTGAAGTACGGACATCTCTCTCATTCATGATACTTGGCACTTTCATTTGGACAATGTGTGTGAGGAAAAAGGGGGAAACATCGCAGGAGACTCTATAGACATGGGCCGGGGTTTGGCTTAGATCTTTGCGGGACCTAGGAGCATTTTCCCTGGGACGATCGCACACAGAGACTGGGAAACTACCAGAAAGGCACACATTGGGACTTCTAAGGGAGATTTTTTCTTTGTTAATTGTAGGAAAATACTTCCGGAAATGTTTGGAAGTAGCCATGCGGTTCAGACCAGAATGGCTCCCTCTGAATATCCTGAAAACATACCCGATTTCAAACCTAAAATGTATGCTTTTAAAGATACAAATACCGTTATCTGAAACATGGAGAGGCTTCTCCATGATCTCAACTAACAGATTCTGCA
>OMNZ01046162.1:0-10611 GCA_900303255.1 Lesueurigobius sanzi | reverse complement strand
AGAAATCATGGAGGGTCTGAGATGTTCATGGTCGGTGCATGTCCACTGTGTGAGAGATAATCTAAAAAGAAAAATACAGAAATCACAATCTATGATTTTTTAACAATTTATTTGTGTGATACAGCTGAAAATAAGTATTTGAACACCTGTCTATCAGCGAGAATTTTGACCCTCAAAGACCTGTTATTCTGCTTTTAAATAGTCCAACTACACTCTGCTCATGATTCTAATTTAGTAGCACCTGTTTGAGGTTCTTAGCTTTCATAAAGACACCTGTGAACCCCACAATCAGTCAAAAGTCTAACTACCAACATGGGCAAGACCAAAGAGCTGTCAAAAGACACCAGAGACTAAATTGTAGACCTTCAAAGCTGTAAAGGGCTACGGGGCAATTGCCAAGCACCTGGTGTAAAAAGGACAACTGTTGGAGCAATTGTCAGAAAATAGAAGAGGCTAATGATGACTGTCAATGTCCCTGGGACTGGGGCTCCACTGACGGAAGGAAAATTTCAAACCCCTCCATGATTTCTAAGTGGGAGAACTTGCAAAATAGCAGGGTGTTCAAATACTTACTTTCTTCACTGTAGGAGCAGCCTATACTTGCTTTCTTTTTGCAGACTAATATTATTTAAAAATGGGAATATTTGCACATACTAATGTTAGCATTATATCAAAACTAAAAAGGAAAAAAATACAAAGTCAGTCATGCATTTTCGTACTTTATTTTGAAGATATCAGTGCAAATGAACACCCAAAAGAAACATAAACATGACAATGTTCCATGTCTTCACATGAGAAAATGAAATGTCTTTTGTTTGTTGCTACAAATGTATTTGTCAGATGCACAATACAGATCTATGATTGTACGTCAGTCCCCATTAGAGCCCCCAGCTCCTTCACAGAGCTGTTAACCAGTAACAGAAAGGAAAATCACAAAAATATTGAATGCAAGTTTATTTTCACATATTCGACTGATTTTGCTCAACAGTCTGTGGTTATTTTTAGACTGTTCATACTCTAACGAACGCGCTCTGTGATATAAAAGACCTATATTAAGACTTGACATTGTCCCCAGTCACCAGGAGGGTACACAGGTAGTTCCCATGCGTCTGCATGCAACAGGCAGCAGTGAGGAGTCAGACATTGTTACACAACACAGCGCAGGATAGATTATCATTTACCACATAGACACATGCAAAAAACAAACCAACCAAATGATGGGCATAGCATCCTCTGCCTTTGTATTTACACATGTATGCATATAATTCATATTTACATATCAGGGCATTAAAAACTAGGATTATATCTTTTCTTAAACATTACAAAATAGTCATCTTTCATACTGAAAGTACTATTTACACAAATACAGAATATTTAACCATAGTGAAAATGTATTAATCCAAGAGACATACTTCATATATGTATATGTATTAAAAAGATCACAAGACTTGATGGATTAAGCGTGTGAATTTAACCCTTACTGAAAATACAGTACAATCAAAATTATGAGCTAGATCCTGAATCCCTCAACACCAGGAACAGACTGGTGATGCTTTTAAGAGGCAGGAACACATCAGCTGGGCCTGTGGTCATCTCTTTAGCTCATGCAATTCTTTTGACATTTTGAAGATTAGAGTGCCACGAAAAGATGTCCATAAATCACAATATAACTCAATAAGAAATAATCACAACAGCCAGAGCCTCAACGGATAACAACAATGATAATGTACTATCATGCCATTAAATACTTCTCCAAAAGCACTGAGGTCGATAGTGCAAACTCGGGACACATCATAACGGTGAGGAAAATGAAACGTTTAAATGAGGCCACATGCTCAAGTAGTGCTGGTTGAACCAGTATTGTGAGATACCTGTCAGACGCTGCAGCCTTTAACAGTTGCTCTAGAAACCTGTTTACACACTCAAGTTGACCCATCTGCTTCAAACTGCACAAACTGCACAAACTGCACACATCACCCTGAATTTGCACTGTCGAATATTGCCCTTTAAAATTGATTTGAAATAAAACACATGGTGTGTCATATCCATGCAAACCTCTGATGGCATGTTCACAGTCTTAACGCTCACTTTGGATCTTCAGAAGTGGGACCCTTATGAAGCTACTGCAGCGTATCAAATGTCCTCTTTTGAACCAGTCTCACGATTTTTCAGATTATTGTGATGCCTTGAAATCCCCATATCTCAGAACATATAATGCGGTGGCTATCAGAATTACACAAACGATGACTGGGACACTAATACAATAGATTACAAAAACTGGGTTAATTGTTAAAAAGACTGATTATAAAGAAGGACTTTTGTTACTGCCAGAGCAAAGTTTTACTCAAAAAGATGGTAAAAACAATTGTATAGCTTTCAATGAATCAATCAAACATTTGTGGAGACCATGGTCATATTGTACTGAACTTGAGAGGCAATGCAAATATGCAATTGCATATTTAAACAAAAACAATTGTTGTAGTGTATCTCATCAAACCAATTTGGCAAGTCATTATAAAAAGAGAAGTCCTGTGTAGTCATGTTTTAACAGTTTAAAAACCACTATTCAGATGATTGACTCAGCCCTTGGCTCTTATGGCTGTGCTTGTCATTGTGGGAAGGTGATTGGGAGTAGGAGCTGTGTTCATAAGCATGCAGGTCACTGATTGGCTCCTCTTTGACTCGGACCACAGGCTGGGGGCCCTCAGCCTGCTCCTTCATGTCCTTTCGGAGTTGGAGACTGCCCTTCTGTAGCATGTAATAGAGGATAGGGTTGGAGCGAGAGAGGCGTGGAGAGTCCGGGTTAGAATCGCAATCCTCATCCTCCTTTTCAGGACCACTCCAACGACTGGGGCTCTCCGGCTCCTTTTTAACCAAAGTGGGTGTGTCCCGTTTTTGAGAGATGGGCCATGAAGCTGGCTGGCGGCCCCACTGGGTTCGACTGGACCCATCGCCCGTAGGTGGGGTGGGCAGTGCTCGGAGATGTCCTGGGGGCCCAGAGCTGAGGGGTCCATGTGGGTGCCAGCCTGGCAGGCTCAGGAAGTTGTGATTGTGAGGAGGTTGACCGTGGATATTGCCATTAGCTTTACCATTGGCCTGCAGAACAGTGGGGCTGGGTGCTGCTCTGGATTGTTGCGACAACTCTTTCAGGCAGTTGTCCGATAATAGCAACTGTTTGAGCACATTAAAGCCCCGGCTCTCTCTGCTCAGAGTCTCATTAGGAGGGCTTCTTTGAGGAGCTTCCTCGGCTTTTGGACTCCTCTGCAGGTTAAACTCCTCCTGAAGACCAGGAGAAGCAAAACCCATGTTGCAATGCTCCCCTGCTCTGGGAGAGTTGCTATTGTTCAAACTGTCTGTTCGTTCAGAGCAAAGGCGCCTCTTTTTGGGACTCGGGCTTGGGTAGTCTCTCTGCTCCTCTTTCACCTGTTTGAGCTGGGGCTCCACCTGCACAGCGGCACTCGTATAATAAGTGGCAGTCTGTTGCTTAAGCAGCTGGCTGAGAAGGCCATATTTGGCAATGACCTCTGCAGGCCGGGGCTCTGTTTTTAGGTCTGGCTGATGATAATCAGACAAAGGGCTATTCTTCTCAGAACTTAGTCTTTTTCTGCTGCTCAGTTCATCCGATGTGCCAGACGACTGGCCCTTCTCTTCTAGATGCTCTGTTTTGACCTTTACATCTAAAGCGGGTTCATTGGAGCTGTCACACATGAAGGAGGCACCAGGACTCTTATCATTATGCCCTCCAGTCACCTCCACACTCCTCCGACCACTCCCACTAGGCCTGTCCTTACGACTGGGTGTAGAGGAAGCTGAACCATTTCCAAGGAGCAGCTGTAAGACAGTGCGCCTCTCCAGAAGGTTTTCAATTTGGGGAGAGGGCGGTGTGGGCTCCTTTTGACTAAAGGGGGTAGTGCTGCCTGAGGGCCCTTCTGACAGAGGCGTAGTGGTCGTTCGGTTCAATGGGGCATTAAGCCTCTCTAAAAGAGCAAGGGGTCTGTTGTCAATCTCTGGTGCCAGTGGTTTACTGGAGGGGATGGGAGGAGATGCAGTACCACACTGTGCCAGGTTCTGTAAGAGCTTACTGGCACTAAAACCAGGCTCAGGGGGCTGCTCAACAGGAAATGTTTTGGATTTGCAAAGATCTAACGGACTGGACTGGACATGAGGTGAAGGATAGGAATAAGGGGAGAGGGCACCACTCTGTTCTCGACTAAGGGGGTACAGAGGATGAGCTGGAGCCATTGGCTGATCAGCCGGGCTGTTTGCTCTATTTTCATCCCAGGACCCCAGAACATTTGGTTGACTACGAGACATTGTGGCCATAGTAACGTCAAGAGGAAAATCCTGATTACTGACACTTTTGTTTGATATCTCGCTATTTCTACGCTCAAGAAGGAGCTGCATAAGGGTAAGCTTAGGGTGGGATTTTAAGTCAGGGCTCAGCTCAGGCTCTTTGTTGTTAGTGACTACTGAAACGGATGGTTCTGGTTTCCACTTTTTTATTAAAGACTCTGTCAGTTGGTCAAGGGAGGAGGTAGAGAAAGACAAGGATGAAGAGGTGTTAACAGTAGAAATAGCAGCAGAAGTTGGTGAAAAGGAGGACTGGGCTGAGGGTCGAGGGGAGAAAGCAGCTGGAGCAGAGGAGAGCAGAGATGAAGGAGGGGAGCTGGAAGATACTGAGGTGGACAACAGCATATTGGTTTTGGGACTTGTGTTGTGGGTACTTGTGCGGCTTCTCATTGAGAGGTCAATGGGAGAGCAGCTAGAGTAGGAGCTCTCAGCATCACTGTCTTTAGTTAGACTCCGCTCCTGTGTGGAGCACTCACTGTCAGATGCAACTGATGAAGGGCCGCTGGGAGGTAAAACACCAAACGTGTCTTCCAAGTGCCCATTTTTAGTTAGCTGCTTCTGGTTGTGATTATTCAGAAGGAGCAGCAGGAGGCTGCTACATGTCTGGGGAGGACGGGTGGGACGTGAGTCAAAGCCCCTCTTCTCCCTCGGTGGTTGGCTGTGGCTTTGAGAGTGAGAGGGTGGGGAGCTTTGGCTGTGACTGCGGAGCAGAGAGGGACTCTGTGGACTAGACAGACTTGATCGTGGGAGTGTTGTTGTTGATGTACTTGTTGACATACCATTTTGGGTAGTTAAGGAGCTTAATGTCTCTGAGACTCCAGGCAGACTGCATCCGACACTAGGTGGTCTTTTATCCTGGGTATGCTGCTGGTTTGCCATAGCTGCCAGTCGTTCACTGGCAGATCTTCCAGAGATTTGGGCTTTAAGCGCATGCTCTCTGGAGTACTGCTGGAGATGGGCCTCACTAGATAGCAGAAGAGCAAGCTGACTACAGGCCACACTGGGCTTTGGTGAAGGTGCAGGACTAGAGCGGATTTTCACCATGTTAGCCACAGCCTTCAGACGTTCTGCACAGGAGTCTGAGGGAGGTGTGGCACTATGAGCAGACCGGGGGGATTCCGAGGGTCCGTCTTGACTGTGACCTCTGCGACTGTAAGGTGTGCTGTTATGATTTTGCAGTTTGTTTTTTCTCATGAGACCTTTCAAACGACTTGAAGCTGTACCATACACAGGAAGGGGCTCCTTTTCTGCAGGTGGAGCCTTAGGTGGAGGAGAAGCTTCACTTGGGGGTGTATTAGAGTTCTGAGACATTGCTACGCTCTGAAGACGTGAGCTAAAAGACTGCAGCAAAGAGGCCAACAGTGTGCTCTCACCAGCATGGGGAGACCCCTCCAAGCCTCCATTTTGCATGCCTCCTCCTTGACCATTTATTTCAACAGAAGGGGAGCTTATCCGTTGACTTGCTGAATCATTCCAGGCCCCAGAGCGCAATAGGCGAGCCTTCCTTAGGTGCTGTGAAGCACCCAGAGAGGGCCCAGCTGCTGGAGCGGTGGGTCCATGATTAGGTGGTCTGCCTCCTTTGTCAACCTGCTGCTGATTGCTGTGGGCAGCCTCAGACCTCCCGCCGACTGTGGCCCCGGGTCCGGCCACCACTGGATGCATCAGTAAACCTTCCAGATAAGTTAGAACAGCTGAATCCTTGTGTGTCTCAGGGCCAGGCTCCTCCCCATGAGTCATGTTCAATACTAGGATCCCCTCGTATAGTTCAGCACTGTGACTGGAAAACAATGTTCACTAGGTCATTTGGGTGACACAGGCATGCACTTCCTGAATATCAAAAGAGTGTCTGCCGGGATGAAATAGATGTTCTGAAGTGGGCCCAGTCAGCACTGTGGAGATATAACCTTCATGGTTGAAGGCAGTCTGGAGCAGATGGGCCTCACAGACATTGTCATATGCCTTTAAAAACAACGGGGTCCCAGAAGGTTCAGGCCCAGACTTAGGTAAGGAGCAGGATTTCACCACAGAGATGTTGACACATTCCGTGACTGTAGATGTTTGGGTTGTCTGTCCTAGGCCCGGCTGTGGTTCTGCCAGTGGTGCCTTTCAGCTTTGCAGACCGCACATCGGGGACCTATGGGAGTGAGCGATAGGCATAGGAGAGGGAGGGAGGGATGGATGGAGAGAAAAGAAAAAGTGTGTGAGAAGCAGGGATTTGCACAGCACTATATCACATTCATTTCAGCACCTTGTCTGCCATCTCTGTTACTTAGCAACATTTCAGATTGACTGCACACGGCTCCTTTTCCCTTGCACTCTCCCCTCTCAGCCACCCAGCACACGACAAATGTAGATTAGAACTGATTGGATCCAAATTGAAAATTCAAGCCCACTACCTTGAAAACATTCAGGTCTTGAGCTATAAGCCCCTCACAGAGATGTCTTTCAAAAGTGAAGGGTCTTATGAGAGCTGTGAATAATTTCTTATGGAGCTTGTCATTTCAGTGGATTATCCCCCCTACCAACACCACCCCCTGTTCCTTATGCACTTGAGATGCAACCTTCACTATGCACATAAAGAGGGAGCTACCTAGAGTCACCCACATGTATCTGAACAGTCATTGAACCAGGCCTGGAACACTAGTGTGATTAAATATCAAATAATTGGATATGGCCACATATATTCATGTAGTGCTGCAATCCTTTAATGTTTATCACAATGCCTGATGTTAGATGTACATTCATTATTTTTAACCAATTTGACAAAAATAAACCCAGTGGTTTAACACTTTGTTGACGAGGACGGAGTGAAAATGTAAAATGTTGTTGTTGTATCATTGTGTGTGGGGGTTTGAAGGCTTGAGGAGGGTGGGATAAGGATCATCTGCACCTGTCACAGGACACCGCTGTCAAAAGGGCACTGACACTGGGGTGAGCATTGTGCCAGTTGCCATGACAGTGTCAGTAGTATTGCCCTGAGAGACCTGTGCTCTGAACCCTGTCAGCGTGGTTTCTGTGGATACAGGACACCTCCGACAGTCCTGGCCGTCTCCCATAAAGGTTAATTAATACAGAGTTTCCAGCTCACTTCAGCTGCTGTCCGTGTCCTTTCCTGGTGCTGCTCTCACCTTTAGTGTCCACTGAGTGGACGAACATTACAGGTTACACACAAGGACAGTAGTCCTTGATTATGACAAAAAGCCTTGGCAATCCATGTAGTTGCTAGTTTAAATACTTTGTAGAGCTCTACAGTGAGGCCAGGGAAAGCAAGCTTCAAAAGCTTATTTTCTGGCAAAAATTCAACCTTGAGGTGCAAGTCCACAGGTGGACCTGACAGTAAGGACAGTGTGGTGTCACTTAAATGCCACCAAGAAAATGAGCAGGGATTAGATCTGGATTGAACCCAATCAGAGTACAATTACGTCTACGCAGCTGTTGTTTCTTAGAGCTTCAAAAACTGATAAGATGTTTTAAAATGTGAAGCATGCCATAGCAAACTTCACTTAGATTGGCTCATCAGCACCAATTACCTTTCAAGGCCATCTTAAAGCTGTTGACCTAAATTTGACAACAACAAAAGCCAACCTGGTCACACTGGGCCATCTGACGTCTGCTCATGCTAATCTTAGATGCTCAGGATTAGGGCTATTTTCCCGCCAGTAAGCTTTGTGCAATTATAATAGATCACCCTGTAACAGTGTTTGATCAGCATGGTAAACATACACATGTTTACCTTCAACACAGCTGGGAAACCATAACTATAGTTGGCCCTCTAGATAGTGTGAGAAAACATGGATGGAGAAAGAAACAGTGACATGGTTTCAACATGGAAAATGCTGTTAATCTCTTTACTGCTGGCAGTGAACCTTTGGAATTACAGGTGACCTTGTCTGTGTTTTTGCCCAAAGAAACTTCAATGGAGCAGACAGGGCTACACAGGGACCCTGCACTGAATTCATTTATATACAGCACAGCTACTGCATACTCCATCTCACATAAAGTACAAATAATGCTTTCATCAAAGTGGGGACCTTCAGGCTCTTAAGAGACTTGTAACAACAGAGCATGGATCTCAAAACCACGGCACAGTGCAAGAAAAAATATGTTCTTTTCAGTAAAATCGCTCTCAACAAATAATGACCTTAATATAGGAAAAGCTGTCCTCTATAGCAAGCCCCTAAAGCAGAGGCCCTCCTCTTTTCCCCTCTCACAATGTGTGATCTGTGCATTACTATTACATTATCTTCCCCAGTGTATACATTGTAGATGACCTTACACATCTGTTAACATGTCATCTCATTGGTGGTGGCACCCAAAAAGCCTGACCTCCACCCCATCCCCCACTGTGGGACGCCAGCGCTCCAATGAGCTGCTCTACACTTTCTGTGGTGATTATCCATTATCCTTGACAATGTCAGCCAATGACAGAGCCGGCACATTCTATGGTGATTTTTACCTCTACAGTAGCCACGCACATATGAGAGCGAGGGCAAGTGACGGGGAGAGAGGGGGGAGAGCTTCATCATCCCCCCGGCGGCTCCACTCTTCATTTATTTCTGTCTGTCTTGCTCTTCTTGTGCTTAAAGACGGGAAACAGGAAAGGTCAGTGCACTCTCAGCCACTTTCTGAGATATGAGGCATTACCAAAGAGTGACATACAACTGTGCCAATGCAGATGTCATGGATTAGATTTGGACAAGCGACCTTTGCAGGCTCACTAACCTCTACATTACACACACTATCACCAGCAGACACACATTATCCCACCAAGTAAGGCAGTCCACCAATTTTATCGTTTATAAATGACCTTCATTGTCAGAATTATAATCTATTTAAAATGTATTAGACCAAACAAAAGAATTACAAAAAGGGCAGAGCCGCAGGAGCATGCAGTTTAAGTCAAGGTCATTTGTGCCGCCAAGGCATTTCCAGTTGATGCAACAGCTGGTGTCCATGCAAAGCTCTGGGCGCTAATAAAAAGTGACAATGCTGCCCAAGTGGTGTGTATTACTAATGTCTGACACCAGCGTGGCAGATGTGTTCTCCGTGCATTTAAGGACAGTCAAGGTTAAAGACATTTAAAAGGAGAAGCGATGCCTAAACACTATTATATCATGTAATCTGCAGCCTGGCTCTGCAGCACAGACTCAACGGGGTGGTTCACTTACAAATACAGCGTGACCGCCATTTGTAAATTCAATATGCCTGAGATGATTAAATAAGACAAAACATAAGCTATCTGACCAAAAGCACTTGTTCCGAGTCCTACCCCAGAGAACGAGTGCACCTGAGGAAAGTTGAATTAAAGCATTCGTTCACCTTGAAAGTGGTAAACAAGAGAGCAACATGCTATTGAACAGCGGGAGTGCTCCAACAAGAAAATGTTTATTTGCAGATAAGTCAATCAGGACAAACTAACACTGAAATGCAATCCACTGCACACGCACACCCACACAAAGAGAACTAGGGCACTCTGACCCACTTCTTAGGATACATTGACCAAACAAGTTATGCCTCGTGCACACGCCCCATGTGCTCAGGCAGAGAGCTGTGCACGTACCCCACATGAAGGGAATATGATAACCAACGCTACAGTCCAGCCTTTAGTGCTAATCCACTGGGACAAACCATCCTGCCCAGAGTACTTGAATGTGAGGAATAATGTGCATCAAATGAGATGGGACTGGAGCTATAAAGTCCTTGGCCTGCATCTGCCAAGAGATGGCCAACGTGGGGGCAGGTTTTAACGGGCTTCATCAGTACAGAGAGTTCTCAGGATGAAGAGAGAGAGAGAGAGAGAGAGCGAGGACACACTGATGAGTCATCCGAGCGGCCTGCGCCCAGCTGACTGGGAGTGAGGAGGCCGCTGGATTGATGATGCTGCCCCTGTACTGTAACTTAAATGTAGGGCTGGGTACCTTTCATGTTTTTTCGATACTAGTACTTTAACGATACTTGGTTTACGATACCGATACCTGAACAATACCTTTTTCGATACCTATACTAAATTATTGGTCATCTACACAAAAAAGTAAATGTCTAGAAGGTTAAATGACCCAAATTCATCTTATTTATCTAAATTTGAGCTGTTTTAGTGGCTCATTTGACCTAATTCTAACCACTTGTTTTGACTTGGTTCAATAGATTTCTACTTAGTTCCTTTTTTATTTAAATTAATTTACCAATGGGGTAAGAAAATTGGTCTCTGGGCAGTTTTATTTCCCTAATTCAAGTGAGATTACCTTAGAATCAGTAAAAATT
>OMNZ01046143.1:21928-34567 GCA_900303255.1 Lesueurigobius sanzi | reverse complement strand
GGGCTAGTATGTTGGGTTTACTGACAGTGACGTCCTGCTACAGGTTAGAACTCATTTTAAACTAAAATAAAAGAGTCTAATGTTAAACAACATTTTGGCTCTTCCTGTGCTTATTTTTTAACTGTTTGTGTGTTATCAGGTATTAAACTCATTAGTATCATTTTAATTCAGCAATCCAGCACAGTGATTGGGTCGATTCTCTTTTTTAGTTTGGTCTGTGGGGAACATCGCTTGATGTTAACGCTGTACGACAAAATTATTGTTATTGTTGCAGGGCTCCCAAAACTGACCTGCTCCGACCACAGGTTGTGAATCACCATTTTCAGGGAGCCAATATGTTGGTCTTGCTGGAATGAAGTTTTTTTTAATGAAAATTGAATAAAAATTTTTGGCTGTCTGTGGAGAATTGTGTAGTAAATGAAAATCTGACCCATGTATTTCTTGCAACTTTTAAGGTGTTTTTTAGTCTTTCCCATAGAGGCCAAGACCTCAGCTCTCTACGTGACATCAGGTTGACACATGACAGCTGCACGTGATTGGATGTCACTGTCCTCCGCAGTTACCTGTTTCCTCGTCCGCGTTTTGCCCGTGCGCAGCTTGATGTATCTGGCTATCAGCTCGTTCCGACCTGGAGGGGACAGACAGACAGACAGAAGGGCCGCGTTGAGTTCGTTAATAAAGCCGCTCTCCAAAAGCCTCCCGATAAAACAGCAGTGATTTCAAGCAGACAATCGCGGCACAAATCATATGACCCGGCAAACAACTTAGCGCCTGATTTAGCGCTATTGACCCCGCGACCCCGTGACGTGCCGTTTCACAGAGGCGCGCTGTAATCACCACTGCCCCTGTAGAGCCCCCATACACACACACACACACACGCCGCCTCTGCTGAATAATTCAAGCCATTCAATAGGGAGCAGAGCAGACTCAGCATGACCTGGCGAGTATAGATTAGTGCGGCGCAGAGAGACAGGAGACAGACGAGTAAAAGAGCCAGGCCGCAAAACCTGTCGCTGCCACAACGCATGAGTGTCCATGTGCAGCGCTGGTTAGCAAGCGGGGACACATGTGCGCCTTATGTATGTTACACTCACGCAGGAATACATAGCACAAGCAGCATCCCCTAGGCCGACTGGGGACTGCGCAGAGAAACCCTAGAAAGTCCTGAAAATAAAAATGTCAGTGTGGTTTTTGTCAGTCCGAAGCCTGAGTGAATGAAGAGAACAGTTTGGAAAACACATGACAAATAAATGTATTTTTTATTGTATCTATCTATTATATTTATTATTCATGTATTATTCAGTCCATGACAAAGTTTTTTTTCTATGTTTTTTTTCTCTTCATTTTATTAGTGATGTAAAAGACAATTAACAAGTGCGAAAATGATATGGGACATTCTTACCAACCTGTAAGAAAACTCTTGCCAATGAAAAAATGTTTGTTTTTGTGTATGCGCAACACTGTCCTCCCCAGAGTGGACTAGCACATGGACAGTCCTGAACCAGAAGAGCGTAACAGATTAGACAAGTTACACTCTTCTCCATTTGTTTGGTGATGCCATTTTGTCTGCATGTTTACTGAAAGCTGCTGATGGGTTTGTTGTGGCTCATGCTAGATTTACTCTGGTTTAGTTTGTGGTTGCTGCTTTCTGTTCCGACCAAGTGGAAAACCAAAGTCAGGCCAGCTGGCCAACTGATGGTCAAGATCAGCACAAAGCCAAAACCTCTACACCCCTCTCCCCCTCTGGCCCCTCCCTCCCCAAACGGCTCAGAACAATGGCCCTGACTAACAGCAGATGGTCAGTGTGTCCCACTCTCACTCAGATAGGGGGCTTACACCGATAACATCTCCAGCTCCCGTGCAGGTGTTTTCCTCCTAGCAGTCTGACGCTGCCACTGTCACCACACACACCTCGTGCACGCTCACTCCACGTGCACGCCTGCACTTGTCTGTACGTGCATTACTGCCAACACACACTGGGCCCTGGCTGCTGAAGCTGACATCTGACTCCAGAGGGGCCAGCTGGTCTTTCTAGGAGGCTTAACGGTGAATTATCATCCTTCACTAACCCCGCAGCACACATCCCTCCCTGGCTCTTTCCAAAACTCTGTTACGCACACACCAACACACACCCTCCCTCTTCTCTGTCCACCCTGCTCTGGTCGGCTTGTTCTGTTCTGGCTGTTCCTGCTCTGTCCCTCTCTGCGATTGCCCCTCCTCTGGGCTCAGAGACTTCAAGGCCAAAGTCAGATGGTCATTAAGCGTGACACCCCCGCCCCCGCACAGCCATGCACATGGATGGACAGGGCTTGTTTTGGATAAAGATACTTGCTATTGGACACATTTCTTGCAAGCAGAAATGCCCGGCTGTGGCCGGACTCTGCAGACACCTGCCTCACAGAGCAGCAGAGCGAGAAGTCACTCCAACTATGGACTGCAGTAATAGTCAATGAGACCTGAATCCTATTTACTTTCTTTTACTTCCACAATACAGTTTTCAGACCAACTTTTTATGTAATGCGCTCTATCACAGAGGGCACATGCACAGGTCGTATAGGCCAGCTTTTCATTTTAAATTGTTTCCTTATGTTGTGAAGCAAAGAAGTCTCAGAAAATTACATCCTGTTCCAGATTAGTTGGGAGCAGGTTGTATACAATTTAATATTAAAATTAGCTCACATGATAATCTCTAAGCAGCTGTGTGGATTTTCAAACCATGCTTCATTCATTTCATTTTTTCATTCAATTTCCGTAAAGCATGTTTTAATTAGAGCGTAATCTTCGGTGTATATCATGCCAGTCTTTAATATATCCCGAGTAGATGCCTGTTTACAATCGGTGCATTATATATGAATGAGTAATTAGTCCATTATCTTTAGCGACTGCTCTTCACTAAGCAACTACGCTTAACTACACTTTTAATAATCCTTATCGAGAGAGCTAGCTTCAGGGCCATGGGAATGCGTGTCCTATTCATCCAGCCCGTTCTCAAACACAGGCTGGCACTGGGTTAGACTCTATGAAAGGATGTTTTGCATTAGCCTGTGATGAATAGTAATACACGCGCTGTATTTGTTAGATACCGAGTGTGGCGGGTAGGTGATCAGCTTTATCACTCAAGAATAACAACGTGATGATCTGGTGTGGACCTCCCCTCTGAGCCAGACATTAGGAGGAGTAGGAGGAGGAGGAGGAGGAGTGGAGGACAGGGACATTTATATTTATTGTAGTAAAAAACACAGATGTAGATAGTTAGGCTGGTTGCACTGCAGGGTGGGCAATATTGACAAAAAATATAATATTATTTTGCAGGAGGGAATTTGAATCATTATTTTGTCATGAGAAATATGTAAAAATGCAAGTAAATATTTTAGTTCAGTGTTTAGGTGAGTTATGTGAAGGTAAATAAAAAGAAAAAGTGCATGCATATTCATTTTATTTAAGTATTTCCAATTTTTGAATGAGTCATTGAGGATATTTCAAGATTGTATTCCTTCCAACCTATTGATATTATCTAATAGCCATCTCTTGTAGTCGTTATAGAATCAGTGTACTTGTATGCTTACTCAAATCAAAGCTAAATATCCTATTTCCTATTATCCTATAATATACTATTATATACAGTACACATCATGTGTTCTGCCAGCAGACGATCATACAGGGCTCGATACCAATTAAGGTAACTTTACTTTGCTTCTGGAAAATCTATACGCCATATGTGATACTGGTCAACTCTCCAAGGCCTGGGATAATAGTGCTATTTTTCATCTTTTCATTCCCTCTCCTTTCATACGTGAACATATGAGGCTTATCCTTTTCTATTTGGTGTATTTTTAGACAAATACAGAATTCATGCATTAGATGTGTAGCTTTGTGCTGGGTGGCTCACCTGGTGAGCAGCCTGGATGTGAAATCAGGAATGGTTAGTGTAATAGCAGAGTAACAAGGTGTATTTTTAAGGAGTCCTGTCGCGTGGCCCTTTCTGAACAATAATGAAAAAGGTGTTATCAAAGTCAATGGAAACTGTGGGCCAGAGTAATGCTGTTCCCCTTTGGTACATTTGAATAGGAATAGTGGTAGTAGCTGCTATGCACAGATTAGTTAAACCTCATGTTGAAACAGACACTGTCATCAATGGGACAGCCATGTTGAACTATGTTAGTGCTGGGCAGGACATTGTGGACAGGGCAAACATTATCATTGACAAAGGGCAAAGACAACACTGAGGTGGATTGATGGCACATAGCGAAGGTGAGAAGATATGTGTGGCTGCCATGGGCCATTCCAGTGAAGCCAACAGCTTGGTCCAAGCCATGTTTGCTCTGTGTTGCTCCATACAGACAGAAATGTCTTAATTATGATACAGAAACAGGCTGAAATGTCAACTAAAAATGTTAAACCAAAAGTTGTAAACATGATGGAACAATGGAATATGACATTTGTTCACCGCTGATTAATCTGAAAAATCTCTAGATAATTTCATATTTGAACTATTTCATTTGTGACTTTCTTCTATTTGTAACGCATAATAATCTCTATTTTATATCTCTCAAGTGTTAAATTAAATTAGCATCCTAAAACTCCAGAGAGATCTATAGGTAATGGCTGAAGAGTGGCAAGCATTGTGTTTGCTGCATGTAAAGTGTGGATACAAAAAAAAAAAAAAAAAAAAAGTTGAAAAAGCGCAGAGTGAAGAGTGAAAGAAGATGAGGGAGGGCGGCGCAGCTGGTGGCAGCCAGAGCACCATCTGTTCAACACTCTATAGTTCACACACAAACTCAGAGTCAGACGCAACGCACGCAGACATACAGTGCTCATTCCACAGCTTCTGAAGGCCCTACTCTAACCACACTGCTTCACTTTCATACAAAAGTCTACCATGTTTCCTTCCCAAACCTAATATATATTGATAAAAATTAATAATTCCATATTTTTGGGGAGTTTTCCGATAACAGTGATGAAGCGACATTTTGGCAAACCATCAAAAATATGCAAAAATAACCTGGCAAACAACTTAACTCAGATTGCTGTCACTCAAAAAGATTTGTCTTGAATTAACTGTAAAAGCGTGGGGGGTGAATAAAAAAGTTTATTCCCTTTTTTGTTCTGGATATTGACGATTTTCTCAATACTGTAATCTTCCAAACAACAATTCCCATATTATCTTGTAGACGATATAATGCCCACTTCTATTTCTGAATAAATAATACTATCCTTTTTATTGATGCATTTTTCAGTCTTGCCCATATATATCTTTAGTAGATCACCTCCATAGACTCGCTCATTGTAAGCCCAGACAGACAGTGGTGCCTCCCCAGCTCACAGCTATTGTAAAGTTCACACTGAGCTAACTTCCAACGGTCGAACATGTCTGATACAATACAGTCCCTATGATTAATGATGAATACATTATCATTATTAGGGGCCCTGTACTTTAAAACTTCCCGGGCGAGAGCCTTCTGTGCGGCAGAACCAGGAAGTAGGAAGACAAATGGCAAAGACCGGCCAACTAAAGCACTTGGCTAAGCTTGTATGGCTAATTACCAAAAGCTTTGAAACAAAAGGATGAACAAGTGTTTAACAACAATTTCAATGGAGTAATTTCCTAAAGATGTTGCTGGTGTGTGTTGGTGTATTTGAGCATTGAGCATGCAAATGATCGACAGTAGGCATAGTTTATGGGAAGGCCCCTAAATGTCTGGATACAGCTGGACATTTGTTTAAAAAATGCTCGAAAATGGTTCAACTTGGTTTGAGAAATATCAAATTGGCCAAGCAAAATCACATCCTAAAGAGCCTAGTTTAAATTTGAGGTGGAGGGCAGCAGAAAAGTCTGTTCTACTAACAATGGGAACGGTCAAAATGCAGATTTCTAGTCTTAATTTATTGCTAATTTCTCTGTAATTCCTGGGCCTATCCACATGAAACAAAAACTGTCACAAAGTTCAATATCTTCCCCGTCAGCACATATGAACTAAGGTTTAATTATTTTCTCATAAAAGTCTCCAAAAGTGGTGACAATGTTCAAAACATGTGCATGATGTTGGCCAGTAGAGAGGACTGTCAGCCATAAGAAATTGTCAGGTTTTGTGAATCCAGTCACTGACGGTAAATAAATGGTAAATGGACACATTTATATAGCGCTTTTCTACCTGCTTTAGGCACTCAAAGCGTTTTACATCAAGGAACCACACCCATTCACGCTCTCATTCATACACCAGTGTACGCAGACACTGGAGGCAACGTGGTGAAGGACACTGTGACGGTGTGCACCTGCGGGATTCCAACCACGAACTCTCAAGGCAACTGTCGCCCCAAAATAATAAATAATAATAAACATTTGATAAAAATTGGCTAAATTTTAGGAAGTTCACACCAGAGGCGTGCTGGGTAGTCGGGATGTTTCGGGCCGCATCAGAAAAAATTGTATTTGATAATGCACTCTCTCAGTTGTTATCAGCCTATAGCCTGTAACTGAGCTGCAGCAGGACCTGGGGGCTGTTTCAGACACAAATAACATCACTTTTATGTAAATGTATGAAATAAAATTACACAGAAATAACTTTCGCACCATGCGATACCATGAGCAGTAAAACACCCCTCTGGTTTAGTGCAAGTTGGTACGGTCCAAAGGTGCATGGGAGACATGCAGTGTATCAGCGAGCAGCGACAGAGAAAAGGCAGGTGCTGAAAAAACATGAGCGATGTGTACAAAGTGTATAACTAAGAGCCTACATTTTATTTGCATTACTTGTTCTGCTGACTGTGGCTGTCCAGATCATGTGTGTGGCCCATGTTAAAAAAGAAAGAGACATCACGGGGAAACCACCTCAAACTCATAAGGTAAGTGCCCTAGTCCTTGAGCTAAAGCTCTGATAGCTATTGGGCTGTAATAATGTCCCAGCACGCCCCTGGGTCACAGTGCACAGCTTTAACACTTCAAAACATGTGAGGTACTCTAAAGCTTAGCAGGTTTTACACATAGGATCACATACAGGATATTTTATTGTTTGGAGAGGAGACTATTACTACAATAATAGCCATTTAAAATCAATGTGAGTATTTGCTATCACGTACACACTCCATCTGTAATCTCCATCACTCACCGTACATCTTGCCTTCATCTGACAGTATAATCTTCCGGCGCCCACAGGGGGGGTAGATGGCCAGCGCCTCCTGAAAGCTCTGCTCGATGTCGGGGCTCCACACTCCCTCCGGGTCCCCGTCCATGGTCTTGTCTCCCCCTGAGTCACTGAGTCTGTCCATGTCCTCGCCGGGACTCTCGCTGCCACTCCAGCTGCTGCGCTCCATACTGGTAACAGGTGCTAACGCTAATGCTAAAGGAAGGACTTCACTCAGAGGCGAGGAGAAACACAGGAGGACATTCAGAGAGGTGGAGGAATACTTCAACGATGTCGTGGGTTGCTTCAGGAGATGTGGTCAGTCGACTGGCCAAGCAGAGGAGAAAGTCTGAAACAGAATACAAACAAAAAGTACATTTATTTTGTTGGGCTTACCAATTTATCATGTACACAGATAAAAGTGAATCCCACAAAAGTTCCCTTTTACCACAGACCTGATGTTAGTTTTTACTGTCAATTCTTTGTTACAGATGATGGCCAATAGGGCTGCACAATATTGACAAAACTTGTGATACAGGTCTGCAATATTGCCATACTATATAATACTATTGCGATATTTTTACTAAACTGTTTGAGCACGGCATGTCCCATTCTAAGTAATTTGTTTCTAGTCAATTGTAAAATAAATTAAAAAAAACACTCAACTGGGACCTTAATCAAAGCTAAAAATAGAGCTAAATTTGGAAATCTAAAAACTGAACTTTTGCATACTTATAATTTCTAGCATTTGTGGTTGAAACGCGTTGGTGTCCCCACTGTAATAAAGGACTTTTAACTTAACAGCAGAGTGCACCAGACGTGCCATTTGCACCTATAGGGTCTCCTTTGTATTCTTTGGACTACTTTGTAATCCTTGATGAGCACCTGCTGAGTAAATAATAATGTTAGTTCTATGATAACAAGCAAAAACATTGTTCACAGACAGAGCATTGAAATAAACTGTGCTACTCGTCTGAATGCATCAGCTGTTGCCTACCGTTCACCAAAACATCTGCCAAAAATTCGGAAGAAAAGAATAACAGCGATGGCTCCTATTGAAACGAGGAAAACTACCCAAAAAATGTCATGTTCAGATCAGATGTCAGATCAGCTGCTTAAACTGATTGATAACGGGTAAGTAAAATAATTTCTCTGTAAAACACTAATGTAACATTTAAAAATGAGCTGAAAAATCTGCTGAAAAACTCAATCTGCCATTGCAATATATTTGATTTAAAATGCAATAATGTTGAATAAATTAAAGTATTGATATTTAGCCATGAGTATCAATGGCTCCAGTATCAAAGTATCAATATTTTGGTATCGATCTGCCCATCCCTAGATACAACATTTTTTGTGATACCAACAGCCAATATCCTGTTTTCTCTTAATAATAATAAAAACCTCAAATGCCTGGGTACCAGCTGCTACATGAAAATGTTTTCTTCTTTTCACGTAGAAAATTGCATATTTTTTAACCAATGTAATGGTGGCCCCACATCCATCCACATAAGAGCAGTGCAGGCATGGAGCACTACTGCACGTGTACACAGGCGGCAGGAAGGGAGCGAAATGGAAAAGGCTGAAGGGTTTGCCAGCTGCTGACAATTCTTGTAAAATCCCCCACGGTAAACAGCAGGGCCGGAGTGGCACAAACACACACCATTACTGTGCCAGCTCCTTGGGCGAACACATGTCATTTTGCCTGCTCGTCTACAGTTCACACTTCCCATGGCCACAGTCCGCCTGCTCTCACTGTGGAGATGTAAGCCTCATTTCTGACACTCTAGCACCACAGCCCAGGCATGTAAATTAGCAGGCAGATTTCTGGACACATTTAAACCTTGTTCCACACAGCACAGCGAAGAGTGAGTGAGCCAGTGACTCACAATCGCATGGATCTGTTGCTTGGACCAGGACTTGCCTTGCGCTTGTTCTATTCCTCCATTTCCGTTTCCTTTCCTGGCAGCTTTTTCCTTTCAAACAGGGAGTCATTTACCCAACACTGAGAACTGCCTCCGAGACCTGGTTTTATTACTCCACAAAAACATCCAAAAGTGCTTACATGCTGTAAGATTAAAAACATTGATATCTTTGCTTTTAGAAGTTTCCATTTAGAGGTGTCTGGCTACAACTCAAGTTACCACTTTTTACAGTACATTTTCAGACTTCTAACACATAACGACTAGATGTATTGTCTACATCAGTGGTTCCCAACCTTCTTTGTCTCGAGTACCCCTTAGGCCTTTTATTTATACTCCAAGTACTCTCTGCCTCCATGGTTTTGATTAGTTAGAAAAAAAAGTAAAACTCCCATTTATCAGTAAAAAGGCGACTAAATATTCTCTTTACAGTTAAATGTACCACAATATATGGAACCATCATGACCATCATGACTCATAATTGTCAATCAATCAAGGCCAACTCCTTTTAATTCAACCAAAAAGACGCTGTTTGTAAGATACTGATGGTTGTTGAATGTTAATTATGATGGAAGTAATTCAGATGTATCTATTGGAATCCAATTAAGAGAAATTTAAAAGTGACACAGTTTAGTATAGAATAAAAACAGATTGATAAATCTAATCAAAAAGACTCAACTTTTGGTATTGGCAATATTAAAAGCCGTCTGAGGCAGCAGACATATTATTGTGGTCCGCTGCTTCAGATGTTGTCTAAGTGAATCAAATGAATTGTGTATAAAAGTATATAAATATGTCTGACCTCATATGTGCAGTTTACCTCCCAATATTAAAACCTTGGACTTGGCAGCGGTCTGGGCTGAAACATTAATTATAGACCACTTTGTTGGAGGTAAATTCCCACAGTCATCTATTATATCTCCGGCTCTCTACAGCACTATTTATTAATCAAGGTGAAACATCTTTCATACACTAAACTTATTATACGGCAGTGCTCTGCACATGCCCGCAATGAAATGTTGCACACTGTAGGACTATACAATGGCATTCATAAAAGACGGTGAGGTTGAACTTTAAATATCACCGCAATATTAAATTGAAAAGAAATACGCAAACACAGCTAACCTTGGGGCTGATAGGATTTTACAGGATCAGTGGCACGACGTAAGTAGAAGAGATTAGTAATATCTTCATGTCTGACAGTTCCTTAAACTGGTTACAGTGGTGACTCTAATAATGAATATTCCTCAATAATAAAATATGTAGGACTGTATATTTAATAGATTTTTTATTGCATAGTGATCAAATTGAGGGCTTATAGCAATTTTTTGAGTTTTTTTACGCAAATAGCTTGAGTGAAGCAACAAATAGGCCCAGTCGGAACTTAGAAACTTTTTCAGCTAAAAGCGCAACAACGCACCCTGAGCCAGCCACGCAGCTCACACAGCCTTCAGCTCGGGGGACTCTGATGGAGGGTTACAGCCATGCCCCTCATGCCCCTTCCAACCCTTCCCTCACACACACACACACACCTCCTCCGCCCCGCCACCCCTGTCTCTCTGTGTGAGGCCCGGGACCCTGGAGCCAGGACAGCAGGCTTGGCGGCGTCAGTGCCAGCCCCAAGAGAGGCCACTCAGGGCAGGTCGCCACAGTCCGGCAGCTGCCCTGGACTCCGCCGCTCTCTCCGTGTGAGGTGCTTTTCTTCATTCGCCACTGTTCGCTCTCTGGCTATTCACTCATTCCAGCGCCATACATGAGTGTTAGAGAATAGCTGACAGATTGAGGTATACCGCGATAAAGCCTTTAGCTGAAGCATGAATTCAAGGGAGGATTGAAGACAGCTTGTTTTCCATGTTTCTACCTCTTAATAAACAATTCATCACACCTCTCATCCGTAATCCATAATTTTAATCTACAGCTACAATGTATTACATATTACCCCATAGAGAAAGGATATTTTTTCTTTGCAAAGGCTAAATAATTGCAGTCTTTGTGATTTGCTAATCTCAAGCAATCAAACAGCGTATCCCATTGTGATTAATTGTGCAGCTCTAATTTTGGTTATATCCTATTTACACACAGCAGCGTTACATGGATACAGTATGTGTGTGTGAACCCACGGGGCTCGTGCTTGACTAGTTGAGTGTGTTATCATGGCCGAGGCAGTACTTTCACTCCTTCCCTGTTGGACCACTGCACTGCATCTGTTTCAACCGCTTCCAACACCAGCGCCGCACACATGGGTTTTATACAACAGGATTTTCTTATAATCCTCAAAGCAAACATTGTTCCACTTGACAATGTTTTGCCATGTTCTAATGGTACCTCCAGGCTCATAAGGATTTATGCCGCATTTGAGGTAATAACTCATGTTTTCTGCATATGTTCTACAACCAAGGACTTTGAGCCGAAATGCTGTGATGTGATGCATGGTTTAAGTGGTAAATAAATACACACAAAGGTGATTCAGGGTTACTTCAGAGCATCGCACAGACACCACTGACAAGGTAAGAGTGCTCATGTTATTCAAAGTCACTCAATGTATTCAAAAAATATTGTTGTATTTGTAAAGCCGCTTGGCCGTGAACTAACCCGGTCACTATGGGAACACAGCAGGGGTGCGCTCAAAATATATATCGATATAATTAAAAAAGGTATCGATACCGTGGCTCTTAGTATCGTTCTTCCCCCCAGGTGTTAGACAGCAGCAAGACTGGGGGGAAAATCATGGAAAAATGTAAAAGATATTGTGAAACTTCAGATCCGGCCAATTATTCTCAACACTTTATGTTTATAGCATTTAACCAAAATGTATTTTATGTTCTTTATTCTTCAATAAATTAAAGATAATACACTGAGTAAGTTGATATGTCCACGATTAACTAATGAGCACTAGGTCCATGTTTTGTTATTGAATCGTATCGAACAGTGTTAGATTGTATTGAGAAGGCTCTGTGTCGAGGTGTGCATCATGTATCGTATCGTGGCCTGTGTATCGAGGTATGTATCGTATCGTGGCCTGTGTATCGAGGTATGTATCGTATCGTGACCTGTGTATCGAGGTATGTATCGTATCGTGGCC
This sequence comes from Lesueurigobius sanzi, assembly GCA_900303255.1. Lineage (NCBI taxonomy): Eukaryota > Metazoa > Chordata > Actinopteri > Gobiiformes > Gobiidae > Lesueurigobius > Lesueurigobius sanzi. Next base: position 22,442 of record OMNZ01046143.1, on the reverse strand, counting down.
TGTGTATCGAGGTATGTATCATGACCTGTGTATCGAGGTATGTATCGTATGTGACCTGTGTATCGAGGTATGTATCGTATTGTGACCTGTGTATCGAGGTATGTATCGTATCGTGACCTGTGCATCGAGGTATGTATCGTATCGTGGCCTGTGTATCGAGGTATGTATCGTATCGTGACCTGTGTATCGAGGTACGTATCGTATTGTGACCTGTGTATCGAGGTATGTATCGTATTGTGACCTGTGTATCGAGGTATGTATCGTATCGTGACCTGTGTATCGAGGTATGTATCGTATTGTGACCTGTGTATCGAGGTATGTATCGTATCGTGACCTGTGTATCGAGGTATGTATCGTATTGTGGCCTGTGTATCGAGGTATGTATCGTATTGTGACCTGTGTATCGAGGTATGTATCGTATCGTGACCTGTGCATCGAGGTATGTATCGTATCGGCAGGTTCTCAAAGGTACACAGCCCTAGAACACAGGCAATCAACTCTTATTGCCTCAAAG
>OMNZ01046143.1:0-21908 GCA_900303255.1 Lesueurigobius sanzi | reverse complement strand
AACAGTGTTAGATTGTATTGAGAAGGCTCTGTGTCGAGGCTGTGTATCGAGGTATGTATCGTATCGTGACCTGTGCATCGAGGTATGTATCGTATCGTGGCCTGTGTATCGAGGTATGTATCGTATTGTCACCTGTGTATCGAGGTATGTATCGTATTGTGCCCTGTGTATCGAGGTATGTATCGTATCGCCAGGTTCTCAAAGGTACACAGCCCTAGAACACAGGCAATCAACTCTTATTGCCTCAAAGTAATTTAGGAGTAAACCAAAGAGATACTGAGAAAGATCACATGTATCCTTAGCTCCACAGCAGTCAAGTGGCCTGCTGACTTGTTGACACATGGTGCATTCAGTGGTCAGCCTTTAACGTGAGCACATATGACCTGAGGTTTTGAATGAGCTCACTCCAGAGCCGGAGTGGCCATATTGTGGTGTGAGATCGCAGCAACAGAGGTCAGGCCCGGACATACGCTTCTGACCACAGCTGGAACGGCGGCGTGCACAGTATTCTCCATTCAAGTATTAACTGCTTGCACCTCTCAATGTGTCGGTGTGTGCTCAGATACACATAGTGCCTGGGTCTGGGAGTGCACAGTCTGCTACACTTAGGTTAAGAAGTTGCGGATATTTCACTGGAGTGGCCCTCGAGGGCTACACCAGGGCCAGTTCAAGACTTAAATGGTTTAAACTCTAAACTGAATCTGACTTCATAATTGAACGCTTAAATGAAATGGCACACATCTGTTTGTACCTAGTTCCCCTATTTATAAAGGTTTTGTAATGACTCCCGATATTCTGCCTCAGCCCTTCTGAGTGGGGTGGCCCAGGTGTGATACGATGCTCATGGAAATGTTCTGTGTTATAATTCAGGTTTTTAATTTTATGATTGCCACAGTCAATGAATGATCAAAGAACGATCCATAACTATGAGGGCTTGTATCACAATATTAGGTGATGCAATATCCGCATCACAAGAAGCCACAAAATATTGCAAATTCACTTAAGTCTTCCCTCTGACTGAGATTTTGACATTTTTTGCCAACACTCTCTAAAAACAAACATGCATGGAACTTATACTTACTAATAAATGTGCAGAAGTTCAGTTTTAGTTATAACTTTCCTAATTTACACACATATCGCAAGTTTTTTCAATATCATGCAGCCCTAATAACCATACATTTTACATTGTCAAAATATATATAAAATGTATGATTTTTTGTGACCTAAATATTTATGTTTGGAGAACAGGTTACTGTTAATCATAACTTTTTCCTTCATTATTTAACTCCCTATAATCATGAACCGAGAACTGAGCTTTGTTTTTAATTTCTTATGTTATTTAATGTCCATATTATAGTGGTTAGCGCTCTTTTCTCACTGCAAGAAGGTGATTGTGCCCATTAGCCTTGCCCCACATCTGAGACGGGTCCCTGGGGGGACCCGTCCCTGGGTTAGGGGACCCATTTTGGATTTTTCTGTTACTAATTTATTACTACTACTGGGTAGGAAAAAAGAACAGTGCATTTGTAAATATCCCTTTTTTAAGCTGGTTGTCAAACAAAAAGAGTTATTCATAAAAATCAGTGAAAAGCATCACTGGTGAAAAGAAAGCAGACTCTCCTATTCTTCAAACGCCATTCACAGTAGCACACACTGGTGAGTACTGAAGAGGCTGTAATTCACAACATGCTCCACTCATTATTTCCCCATCTCTTCTTCTGAAGCATTACCATTTATGCACACACTCCGTAATTGGCCACAGATTGCACAGTGATACAGCAAAGTGCTTTTTCCCCTTCCAAATGTGATGGTAAAATGTTTGGCTAGCTGCTCATCTCAATAGTTTTGCCATGTTCCTCGTCTTCTGCTCTTTTCCCACAAACTTACTTCGAGTGAGGCATTGTGGAGGTCTCTATAGCACGGAGAACTGAGGATATGGGCTCTGCCTCTGACACAAACAGGCTTACAGGGGTTACAGCAGCACCAACACCAGTTAATAGGTGTAAAGCACCGGAGCGCCCGCCTCATGTGGATTTTCTTGTGTATTCATAAGAATCAGAAAATGTAGTATACCCTGTCCTCCCTCATCAAGAAGGATGGTGCCCAAGAGGAAGGGTGGACTTCTACAGGACCACCATCGAGTCCATCCTCACCTCCTCCATCACCGTGTGGTACCAGAGCCATGAACATTTAATAACTCTGTATCAGACTAATGTAAACTGAATAACCTGTTCCATTTGCACTGCTCTATTTGCACTATGTGGTATGTCCACACTCACATTGGCTGCTAAACTGTAATTCACCATTTATCATTTATCCTGCTGTCTCATATTGTGTTAAGTTACTATTTAATTTTATTTTATTTTTATTAGATTTTTTTTTTTCTTTTATGCATGCCTTATAGGTATACCCTTTATTTAATTATTACAATTTTATTTTTTCTCCATAGTTTATTATTTATCTTATTTTATATCTATATTTATGTTTCATGTTGCACGAGTCAAACCAAAGTAAATTCCTAGTCTGTGAAACCCTCATTGACAATGGCAATAAACTCTATTCTGATTCTGATTCTGGTCTTGTTGTACAATCTAGAAGACGCATGGGATTATGATTCAATTAAAATGAATGAAACATTTTGGAATTAATTGAAAATGTTATATCAACCTTTTCCACATAACCCGGTCAGTTAACTGTAAAACAATGTTGTTGTTTAACATGAACAAATACGATTACATATAATAAATTTTATCAATTAAAACCAACAATAGTAAAACTGTTGAATTAACAGGGTTATGTGGAAAAAGTTGACATAACACTTTAAATTAAACCCAACTTTTATTTCTCAGAGTGTACAAAAAGGATCATGGGGACAGTTCCTGACCCCCATCACCTCTGCCTGTGTTTACACAGAGCTCAATGACGTCAGCACCATGTGTGCCTTACACTGACGCTATAGTTAGCTAAATATACTCTGTAGCATGTGTCCGACGGCATCCAGATCGCACTTTTCACAGCAGAAATGTCATAATTGCCAAATGCAGTGATGCATTCACATCTCTTACTACGTAACTACGTCACCAGAGGGATCCTCTGACTGGAAAGTACAAGCCCCAGAGCAGGAGCTGAAACAGTTCCTCCAATGTGGGGTTTCCACGTAGCACACTTCAAGCCAACACGGTCCAGGGCGCAGTACAGGGATTCACCCGTCTTTACCCAACCTGCAGTCTAGCATTTTCACTATATACACACAGCCGGCTTTTTAGGGGCAGTGTTGCCAGATCTCAACAGCCAAACCCGCCCAAAAACACGGAATATTTTATGGCGTCTGATATAATAAACAATAACTGTGTACTTCTCATCTTTGAACCAGACATAAGCCTTATAGGTTGTTCCTGCTTTTTTGTTTGTTTTATTCAACAATAAAATCAATTCCCCCAATTAAACAGCTGTGGCAAAATGTGAGGAACTGGCCTGATGCGCAGAGTCAGTGGGTCAGTGCCCCCCAGTGCCGGTTCCTAGGAGAGGAGCACAACAACGGAAAGACAATTCGGAAGCTACTACAACATTCTGTGGGACATGATGAGAACACTGTGGATAAATACTGCCTTTTGATGGACTTAACAAACTTATTCTGAAGCTTCAAGACAAAAATTAGAGGAAAAATCTGCCTGTCTGTGTGTCTTCTCTCTCCTCTGGCAAATCAGAGGCCAGCAGTCTGTTCACGTCATGCTAAGATCAGTTCAGCTCGCTTTGGCCCAGGGTTGAACACGGCCCCAAAACTAGTGCCTGGTTGACCCTGTTTGATCCTGGTCTGGCGTGTGGAAACAAGAGACTACACAGGTAGACCTGACACTGGACTAGAACTGCCAGTGGTGCAAATGTGGCTTGTCTTGATAGAGGCATAATTGAATGTGTTTCATATTGATTATTCTATACTAAAACCAACACATAACTATAAATGACTTTGTGTTTGTATAGAAGTGTTTGAGAGTGGAAAAGAGTATTGGAAAGCATTGTATCAGAATATTTTTGTTTCCTATGTCCTCAAATAAACAAAAGTATCCAGTTTGTGCACGCTCGCTCTTCAGTAGTTAATATTATAGGGGAATAGTGCGGCTGCTTGATAACACAAAGAGCACACTGAACTCTGAGTGTCCATCCCCCGCAACAATTACAGTCCATTTCCACAAGCAAAGCCGTATCCACACACTCATATCAAATGAATTAGCCCCAGAGCCCAGGTTCTATCTAGGCGCCATTACAAGTAGGGCTTTGCTTTATTTAGACAGCCGCAGGTGAAGGGGGCAGTCGGTGAATCAGAAAGCATGTCCTTGTGAAGCAAAATACTTCAAATGATGAAATATTGTGTTATCACGACATCAGATGATTCAATAATCGTATGACAAGAAATCGCCAAAGACACATTTTTTTGCAAACTCATCCTAAACAAAGAAAAATGCTTGGAACTTAACAAATGTGCAGTTTTAGTTATAACTATAACTAAATATATTGTCTAACATGGGGGTAGTGAGGCCTTGACCTGGGGAGATGAATGCATTGGGGTCAAAATCCTATACTATATTTATACCTATATTAGACCTTTACTTTGTACAGTGGAGGGTCCTGAGTTGTTCACATGTTCATTTTAGGTATCCAATGTCAACAAATCAACAAAAAGAAATGAAAAAGTCTACCAAAAAACACAAATTAAATATGGTATAATAGTGTATAATAGTTTCAAATCAACATTTTACACAATTTATAGCACATTTGACACTACATACCAAAAAAAACAAAAGTTCACAAGTCAATTTACATTCATGCGATTTGAAAAGGGTTCCTGGTTTAGTTCCATTTTGACCGTGTTTTTAAAGTCTCGTTTTGACACAAATCTCTGAAAGACAAATGGTTTGTGTTTTAAATTGAATTGAACATACCGTGTTGAAAGAGTTTAATAAAATGTTGCATTGCTATCTCGCAAGTTTCTTCAATAAAGTAGCCCGCAGACTTCTTTTTTGCTTTTTGATAGGGTTTATTAAAGCATTCAGAAGTGCTGAGCCAAAGTAGAGCGGGAAAAAGTGACTATAAAGATGAACTTTGAGGGTAAGCTAGCGGCAAAACAAAAGAGCTTGTCGGCAGTCTGTGAAAATCACCGCTTACAACCACATTATGCTGCAAAATGTCAAATTTATATTTCCTGTTTCAGAAGTCGCTCTCTTCTGGCAAATCAGAGGCCAGCAGTCTATTCACGACATGTCAGCATTGACTCGCTTTTGCTCAAGAGGGAAGATGGTCTCAGAATTGGAACGGGAACCAAGTCAAAAGCCTCCAAAACAGAGAAACCCTTAATATCAAGTTTTAAGTGCGCCCAAACCAAACCGGATTGTGCAAAATGATGACAACACACAAGTGGCAATATGTCGAAATGGATTTCGCGCCAATCCAAACCCCCAAAAATCTAGAAACGCGACTCAGAAATAATGACATCTTATACATCACTAAGATTTGTAATAACAGCACAAGCAAAAACTTTGCCGAAGCCATTACATTTAATTTAGTCAGGTATATAAAGTGAAAAACACTTGTCTCTTGGCTACAGTAGTGATCACTTTTAGGGCTTATTTGGACCAGGATTGGGGGGTAGGCGGGGACTCGAGGGGCCCTCCGCTGCCCTGTGTTTATCATGTCAACTCCCCAGCTCGGAAAAGTAAGCAAGAAGGAGTTTGAAACCCAGACTTCCTGCTGTGGCCAGGAAACACAGGCTTTACTCATGGACTTCCCAGGGAGCATTAGTCACAACGCTTTATCCAATTATGTCACGCTTTTCTGTTGGCCGCCTCTTATCATCCCGGATAGGTACACTGTGTCGAGATAAACACAAATCCCCACTGTACCACTTTAGAGTCATTTTGTATATTTTGCGGTATACGTCTTATCCATCTTTGTTTTGCGCTTGAGCAGAAATTGAAAGTTGAAAGTGTGCTGGTAGTTGTTGAAATGCTAGCTTGTTTGGTGTAAGGTGTATTTTGAGGGGAGACAAATTGGCAGGAGTAGTGCACTTTTTTCAAACAGCTTCTGAACCTGAAGAGAGAGGCCAGAATTGATTGTTTCTTTCATTGGTTGGAAAAAAGGCCGGCAGCTGGCACTAGACTTAACATAACAAAATAAATTGTATTTACCATTTTTGACGCTACATTTGTGTTGTCCATTGAGGTATGTTCAAGATCATTATTATGTAAACATTCTGTGAAATAAATATTAACTTCATTACACTCATAAAAACATATGTCTTTTGAGATTTTAAAAGCCATTAACCAGCTAAACGTGAAATCAGAATAGTCTTTATTGCCATTCAATGAAAGATACAGTTGTGCTAAAAAAAGTGGTATGTAAGCTTATGCATTTCATAGAATATCAATGATGACACAAAAACATTTATTTCACCCATGGTTAGTGGTTGCGTGAAGCCACCTGTTTGTTTACACTTTCCAACTAGAAACTAGCCAAATGTCCCTGATCAAATGTTTACATATTGTGCATCTTGAAACAAACATCAATTTTGTCAAATTTTGTCAGAGAGTCCTATATTTCAGCTGAACAGAGTTTTTCTTTGCTCCTGAGCAGTTTTCCTGACAGTTGTTGAAGGTCATGTAAACCTTAGATCAGGGACATTTGAGTAGCTTCTGTTTCATTATGATTTCAAAAGAGCTCAGTTCTTTGGCAATAATTGGCATCACAAAACCACTAACCATGAGTGAAAAAAAAAATGTTTGTGTTATTCATATTCTGTGAAAAATGGCCAAAAGATTAAAAGGGTATGTAAACTTTTGAGCACAACTGTATTTAGACTGGTAATCTACTTGCTGTGGCGCAGTGTGAGTATTTCCTTTCTTATTGCTGAAATTCCATGAAATAATTACAACCTCACTTCAATCTGACTAATGCTTCCTGTTGTGAGAGAAATTGCTGACGCAGCCGTTCTGCCACTGTCCCCATCCTACCACCTGTTGCCCAAAATGCTCCGAATTCACTTTGCTTTAATTTGAAGTATGGGGTACTTTACATGACAACAAAACCAACTGTACTGGTGTTTCCATGACAGCTAAACGGCCTCACAGACAGACCCGGATCGGGACAGGTCAGCGCAGGCTCCGGCAGTCCCCTGCAGCCCGGAGACCCCCCGCTCACCCGCCCCACACAGGAGGACGCCATTGTTAGCCCCCGGACCAAAAACAAAAGCAGACCCCCGCCCTTGCCGCTACGCGCCCCGCCGCCGCAGCCTGCTGCCCCACACCCCGAAACTCTGCCACCCACCCCCACCCCCACGGCCCCCAACCCCCATGCACGCACGCACAGCCACATTGCATTACACACGCCAGGTCCCGAAACCTCAAACCACCCCCCCCCCCCCAATCCGATCCGATGCTTGGGCTCAGAGTAGTCGCCAATGCCGCAAAGTCTGTAAGACGTATAGCACATGGGGCATTACGCATGTTCAATTTATGATGCCAATTTTCTGGTTCCTCTCGAAAGACTAAACTGGGGAAGAAAGGTAACACAAATATACTGTATATGCTGTGATTATTAGATTTTACTGTCTGCAGAGCCCCCAAAAACATAAGACACTCGCCAATACCTGAACGATCTGTGGTATTGGCCTGTAATCCAGTACCAGTATCGGTATTGGAACATCAAGTTGAGATGCAACAATCTCTTTCTATTTTTCCCCCAACACTTTTAAATCTATTATTTGGTGGCTTTATCAAATGATTTTTGTTGCATGGTAACTTCAAAATGGGCAAAATGTCTGTTTTCATCATGGTTTTTTCAAGCATTATTTTGACAAAATTTTATCAAAAAACAAACAAAAAGGTAAGCTGATATTTCTTAAATCTAAGGGAATGTAATGTGTTGAAAATATTACAATAATATTATTGCAATATTCAGGTTATCTAGTATGACTTTTTTTTCTCTTCTCGGCCCTAGTTGCAGCGGAAAAAAAATAAATAAATATATACAGTATATGCAAGAAAGCAAATTAATATTGTGATAAAAATATGCTATTTCATTGAGGGGCAGATAACATAAGATCATTCTTCTCTCTGCTCCCTTTCATTCAAGCTGCATTCATTTCACAGTTTTGTTTTTACTTTTGAATGAAATAAATAAATAAAATGAAAATTCAAAAATGAAATTGTGATCCCATTGCTTTTAACAACTTGGGATTCCCAGGCACCAGACAAACATTTCATAAGAACAACCAGTATAAAAGCGAGACTGCGGGTATCACCTGTTGCTTCACCCATACAAACCCATAACCACAATATTATAGGAGCGAATTCGAACTAAACCCCATGAAGAGGTGAACCCCAGTTGTAGATTGCACTAGAGAAAATTACAACTGGCATTTGTTCGTCCTAATCCCTTTCAATACAATCTGTGCCGGACTGAGTGCTCTAGTCCAAAAAAAAAAAAAAAAAGGAGGGAGACAGCAGATGAAAGCGCAGGCAGAGGAAAAAAAAAAGCATATTGCAACAGCCTGTCCGTGGCCCGGGCCTAAAGCACACAGGAGACATATGGTGGTCCTCAGCAGTGACGCCTGTTGCTGCCACAATGGCCCCCGCGCACAAACACACAGCAAATGGTCGTTGGTCCGTCGGCCCGCCACACCGCTACACCCGGAACAAACGGCTGGGATTTGCATTCTGCGCCTCCCTTTTGTTTGTTTTTTTTTTGGTTTCTGGTGTCCGCGCACACGCATAGACACGCATAGACACGCGTCACGCAGACGGGCTGGTGACTGGCCGGGTCCTACAGGTGCAACAGCGCTCCAAACAGATGTCAACGGACCGAGGGGGGGGAGAGAGGGGAAGGGGGCGGGCACCAGAGACCAGGGGAGGGTGTTTGTCCAAAGCTTTGTGCACGAGGGCTACGGCGAGCCTGACACCCTTCATGCCTTTAGGGAAGAAGAAGAAGGAAAAAAAACACAGTACAGGCTCAGACGGGCTGTCATTTCAATAGCGTAATACACATATGAGACATGGATAGCTACCCCTTTCTTCACCCAACACTGACAGGAGCGCAATAAAGAAATGTATTTTCAATTTTGGAAAGTAAAACAGAAATTCACAATTGAAATATTCAATGTGGTAATACGAACCTACATAGTAACAGTGTAATCCATTAGTCATTGAGAAGTAAGGAGAGCAGCACTTTTCAGAATACGATATACATAACGCACCTATTTTACAACAATTAAATGGAAGAGATAGGCAAAGCAAATTTATTTGTAGAGCACAATTCATACACAAGGCAATTCAAAGTGCTTCACAATTTCATAATATTACAAGAAAGCAGATCAAATCAATCAATAAAACTATTATCTATTATCACTTACTAATTACATTAAAAGTGAAGAGGCAGATTAAATACTTTCAGTTGACATATGCACAGTTAAAAAGAACCGTTTTCAGCCTAGATTTAAACATTGTCAGAGTTGAGGCCTGTCTCACACCTTCTGGCAGACTGTTCCAGATTTTTGCTGCATAAAACTGAAACGCAGCCTCACCATGTTTAGTCCTGACTCTGGGAAACCAGCAGGAGACCACTCCCTGAGGTTCTCAGAGCCCGAGATAATATATATAACCACAAAATACAATGTTTTTTTAATCTATTTCTTTGCCCTGTTCCATAAATAACTAAATCTGATCAAGTTAGCAGCGTTATCCAGCAGGTGTATCCATAATCTGACCGATAGAACTTTTCCCTGCCTCCAGTATGTCAAACTGATGGTCTCTTCTGACATGGGTGACCCTCGCCAGCCACGACCTGTCACACTTATCTCTCGCTATTTGCTCTCCGAACCACACTGTAATGTTGTCTGCAGTAAACATAAATAATCCGCTGGAGACAATTTGATTAAAGCTCGTCCGCGAGTGTCTTTATAGCACGGGGCGTCTTTCATCTGACATCTGGATTACTGTCAGCGTTAACAGGGCAAGCCTCAGCCTATCATTTCCTCAACAATCGCACTGGCCACAGGAGCCTCCTTATGTGCGCAGCAAACCTTTAATTAATATTTAAAAGAAGCACATACAACTATAACTGCCATACTACAATATATAGGCAAGAAAGCCGCAAACCACAACACAGCTTTTTCAACTAAGATTTAAGAGACAAAGAACTCATTTTTTACTCAAAATAGACTATACATAATGTTAGCCTGCACACTTTTTTGACATATTGTAGTATTGTAGTAGTAGTAGGTTTTACATTTATCATGACTCCTGGAGCATTGATATCTGAGAGACTGAAATATGATTTGTTAAACTAATGCAAGAATCACATGAATGGGCCCCAGGAAGATGAGCTGACTGCATTATATAGCTCTCAGCCAATGGGATCCATATAAATAAACAAACAAACATGCATTTTAGAGCTGTTTGTAGAGGTCCTACTGTTTTAGCAGGGTTTAAACATGATAAATCCGCAGGGGAAATGATTTGTTTTTGTTATTCAGAGGACATTATATTGCCTTTTTACAACTTTTACAGGTTTGGCATATTTTAAATGTGATTGAGCTCCACTATTGATTATTAGACTATATTTCTTTTACTATGGAGGTATTTCAATAGGTGTATGGGTAAATAAATTAGACTAGTTGGACTTCTACATTTTTCCCTAGTTTATTATTTATCATTATTACAAGTTTATGTGTCATGTTGCACGAGTAGTCTGTGCAACCTTCACTGACAATGGCAATACATTCTATTTTGATTCTGAAAAGTTAAACTAAACGGACAGACATCCGGTTTGGTTTTACACCCAACAACTGTTTCCAAAGTAGTTTTGGACTTCACTACAATGGTACTAACCCAAATCGAAAGCTGGGTAGGGGAGTCTCGAGCGCGGTGGACCCTGGGTAAACACCACACGCAGCGAGCCTCTGGCCTGGTCCTCCCGCTGGAGCCTGCCTGCCCAGTTGCCTGTGCGTTGGAGAGGGAGACATGCAACAAGTCCCATTCACTCCCAGCTTTGTTTGGGGAGGCTTTCCTGCGCCGTCCTCCTCGCTTACCGCTTCGTTTACCGGACATGACCACACCAAACTCCACCGGTAAGACGTTGGGGGAAACGGTGCGTGTTGATAGACGCGTTGTAAAGTAGTGTTACGACTAGAAGCGGGTTTGTTGTCAGGGGAAAGGGGGATGAAGAAGTGGAGTGAAAGCGTCGCTGTCTCGGAGCTCCTAGAAAAAAGCTACTATTGAGCCAATATTGGAAGACTTTGCTCCCATGTGCGTTTCTATAGTGTGATCTCAAGGCGAATGCGCCTCAAAAGCGCGTCATTTCACTCAAAAACCAGCGCAAATTTGTGAAAACCTCCAGGCTGAAGTAGGGGGGCTCCTCCTTTGGGAACTTACCTCGATCCAAAGCACCTCTCCTCGGATGAATCCTCGCACCTTTTCCCCGTGGTCAAGGTAAAGCTGGATCAAACTCCGGTAAAGATGCCCTGTCGCCTCGGTTCGACTCCGGTGAAGGGTTGGAGGGGGTCGCGGAGTGCGTAGAATGCGCAGCCGTCCGTCCAAGGATGAGAAATATGCGCGGAATGGGAGCAGGAATGAAATGAACGCAGAGCGGCAGAGCGGAGTTGAAAGCGGGGCGGGGTGAGATTGAGAGAGGCACTGGCGTCACCCTGGATGGAGGAGAAAGGGAGCGCATGGGGAGGGGCTGGAGCCGGGGCTGGGGGGTGAGATGGGAGGATGGGTTGTGGTGGTGGTGGAAAGGGGGAGAGAAGGAGAAGAAGAAAGGGGGGGAAGGGGCGGACAGTACGCACACACTGCTTTTCGATAACAAAAGAAAAGGAGCGCAGCCTAAACTCCGCTGAGAGCAACAGGAGACGAGCAGCTGGTGCTATCCAACAAGTTGTTCACAAACACACACGCGCGCACGCGCAGCCAGGAAGCGTGTGCAACTTTAACAATGGGCACAAGGCACAGAGGGGTTAAAAGAGGGGAGAAATGCTCTTTAAAGGGACAGTTCAGAGTTTCTTTCTTTTATCAAGTGCTACACAACTATTACACAGTTAGGCTTGAAACTGAAGAACAACTTAGCTTAGCCTCTGCTAGCTGGACCTATATTATTTATTTATTTTTTTTATGAATGGGCCCACACTAATGGAAACCTCAGTCTACTACTATGCTGTTCCAGATCAATCTGGACATAAATTATGAATGAATAGAAAGACCTATAGGCCTATATTTATATCATGAGTCTACGTGTTTGTTTACTGTCTTTATAGAATATTAAGGTCATTTTCATGGAGGGAAATACAAGTAATCCACTACAGTAATTAGATTACTTTTTTAATGTAATGTAACTGGATTACAATTGCAAAACTGGTAATAAGATTATAATTACTTTATCACGTGACAATGCAATTACTTTTTGTAATATTTTGAGCTGAAAACGTCATATTTTTCATACAATTTCAGAAAAGTGGCTGATTTATGATTCGTCTGCGTTAATAACAGCAACATTTTCTGTTTTATTAACTATTGTATTCCTAATTATGTTAATATTAAGGCCTGTCAGTTACAGTTATTAGCACTGAAAGTTCATTCCAAAGCCATAAGCAGCTGCTGCTTGATCCTTTTTATACCAAAGTAACTAGTAATTAGTAATCAGATTACTTTTGGAATCAAGTAATCAAAGAAGTAACAAGATTACTTTTACAAAGCGTAACCAGTAGTTGGATTACATTTATGGAGTAATCCCAACAACACTGTGCATATAATAACTAGGTCTAAACCATGAGGATCTGAGAATGAATTAAGGCAATAAGTGACAAATCGTCCACATTTATATATGACATATCAATTCTTCTATGTAACGTTTGTCGTTAAAGTAATGATTTAGAGCAGTGGGTGGGGCCCAAAAGTGGGTCACAGAATGATTATCAGTGGGTTGCAAGGCTTTCTCTGGGAACTTTTTTATTTTCAATATTCATTATCTAAAGAAATGGAAAATCCTACTTTACACTGTGGAAAAGTTGAAATCTGGATAAGGTAAAATTACAAAAATTAAGTAAAGTACAAACATCTGCCAGGAGTAAGTATGTTAGGACGTAACCATTTATAACTACATGTAGAGATGCTGTATTAGACCATGATTAAAGCCCATTAATGAGTAGTGTATAAATGATTATAAACTAATATTGCAATGGATTATTCAGGCAGTTATGGTTCCGATTCAGCTGCAACATTATCACAAGGTCAATACGAGAAAGTTAGTCACCCTCAAGTCTTTTCTTGATTCTGATCGATGTGGGGCAAGAAAGTATACTTTCTTAAGTAAGAAAGTAAAAAAAAAAAATAGTGTCTCACAAAACCACTGTTATTAACTGGCTTTCTCTTTTTGCAGTCTGGTCTGTTTATATGGTCATGATTTCAGCTTTATACGCTTATTTCATGCTTATTCAACAATAATTTAGTAGACAATATCATATTTTACATTAATGCATTTCTATTCGGGTCGTGGCTTGTCATATTAGGGTGATGCTGGCCCCCGACATCACACCAAATGAGAACCGCTGCTTTAGAGGCTTTCAGGCAGACAGGAATCAGGATTGGCTTAAAGTTTGTCATGGAAGTTTGTCCGGCAGCAGCAGAATCTTGGCTTGCTATCATATGGTGAATGGATTGAAAAAATGGCATAGAAATGTATAGTCAGCATCAGCAGAGCTATTGGCAGAGGTACAGACTGTATTTTGTGGGTGATATACAGGGAGACTGGAGAAGCCCAGCTCTCCTCGTGATTAATAGGACAGGAAGGAAGGAAAAACAGCTCGCACGCCCACATCTGGTTTCACTTTTTCTGCCTCTATCTGCCCCGCTCTCACTGTGATCCTGAATGATCGGGACTTTTATTGAGGAGAAAGCATGAGAGGGCTTTAGAGGAGTTATCAGTGTGTGGTAGTGGAGTTAGCACTTCATAATGTTAAAGTTAGGCTTTTTGCCTCAATGAATCTATCAACTGTGAGCGAGTCTACAAGTCTAACAAGGACATTTGTTTGTCCTTGTCAAAGCTTTAGTGTTAACAGTGGTGGGCCAAGTACTTCATTTCATTACTCGAGTAAAAGTACAGACACTACTGGTTAAACATTACTCCAATGAAAGGGATAGTTGACAATTGATAAATGTTAAAGTTATTTGCTTTATAAAATACTTTAGTATAGTATAATACTAGTATTTGAAGTAAATAGTACATTTCATTTTAAGTGTGTTAAGAGTGTTGTGAATCTTCAAAAACATGAAACATATGCAATATATAATACATCAGAGGTGAGGACAGAGAGGAGAGAAGAGGAGAGGATAGAGGAGAGGACAGAGAGAAGAGGATAGAGGAGAGAAGAGGACAGAGAGGAGAGGACAGGACAGATAGGAAAGGACAGAGGGGAGGACAGAGGAGAGGATAGAGAGGAGAGGATTGAGGTATTTGAATCTTTTCCTCTTCAGGTCACTCTGGTTTAACTCATGCAGATATAAATGAACAAAGAATGTAAAAAAAATCCAGATATATTAAAACCGTTTTTTTTTCTCTTGTTTCCTCTCGTCTTCATCCCCCCTCCCCTCTCCACCCCTGCCCTCTTCAAAAGTCCCAGCGAGTGTCCACTTGTATTGTGTCATATCCCATTTGTGGATGTGAAATTGTCATGTATGTTTGTAATTACTGTAACTCTTGATTTTTTCTTTCACGAAGAAAGAGTTCTACTGCCGGATGCTCTCTCATCGAAGTGAATTTCTCCATTGTGAGATCTGTATTTATCTATCTATCTATCTATCTATCTATCTATCTATCTATCTATCTTGTTTGCACTCTATAAGTAATGAGTAACAAGACCTTTTTCACAAATTTAGTGGTGTAGAAAGTATTTGTTTGTCAAATGTAGTGGAGTAAAAGTAATAAGTTGTCAAAAAATACTACTTAAGTAAAGTACAGATCCTCAAAAACTCTACTTAAGTAAATTTACTTGGTTACTGCCCACCACTGCTTATCAACTTCGGCTTAATCATTAACGCTGGACTGTGATTTTATTGTGTGTATCCAACATAAATCTAAATCCTACAGGCATTGAGTACACAGCAAAAAAAATCTAGAAATAAATACAATTTTCTCTGCATAAGTATATTTCAAATCTTAATTATCCCAAAATAAGATTGTTGTTGATATCATCACTTCATTTAAGTGTAAAGAAAAAAACATACTTCATTGGCAGAAGTATGTTCTGCCAATGAAGTATGTTCCCCCCCCCCCCCAGGGCCAACCGGGGACCCCCGTGTCACTGCCTGGACCTGTAAATCCGTCTGCCTCTCTTTTCAGATGTGCGAGTGCCATAAAGGAGGGCTTGTTTACTCGCCAGCCGTGCCTATCTCAGGTTTCACCCCTCAGGCACCGCGGCGTGGTCCTGCGCCTGGAGGGAGGGGCGGTGACATAAAACAAACACAGATATGGAGGGGGTCAGCGCTCGGGACACCTTCTGTAACCTGACACCACGTGGGCTAGACTCCAAATGCATTCCACAGAAACAGCAGTGACTCTGTGTGTATGTGTGTGTGCCCAGTGCAGATGTGTGTGTGTGTAAACAGGCACAGGTCAACAGTCTGACCCCCAGTCTGACCTCACCTGCTTTATTAACCCTGTTTCCGCCACGGGGTTACATCTTCCTCAGCAGCACATTCAAAACAACCGAAATGACAGGTCCCTTTTTGGTTTACAATAGGTTACAGAATTCTAGTTGAGTTGGAGCAGGTGCCAATACAACGCTTTGGGAGTGAAATAGACTCTCAAAGAAATTTGCAAAAATGTTGTACTTGATCAGTCTTTGAGAGTGATTGGATTCACAAACCTGCCGTATTATTCGTATGGCTGAAAGTCCTTTCTACTGGCCAATGCACGTGTTTGTATGTTTTTAGATAGAGCTGTGGCCAAAGGTTTAGTCAGTGTATGTAAACTTATGCATTTCATAGAATATGAATGAAGACACCAAAACCTTTATTTCACTCATGGTTAGTGGCTGCGTGAAGCCATTTATTGTCAAAAAAAACTGTTTGTTTACGCTTTTCAACTAGAAACTAGCCAAATGTCCCTGATCAAAAGTTTACATATTGTGCAATCTGACTGCCCAAGATCCTCTGGTAGAGTGGGTCGTCTCATGATCGGAAGGTCGGGGGTTCGAATCCCGGCTCCTACAGGTGCAGACTGCCGTTGTGTCCTTGGGCAAGACACTTCACCCAATGCCTATGTGTGAGTGGTTGGTGGTGGTCAGAGGGACCGTTGACGCAGATGTGAGCAGCCTCGCTTCTGTCAGTCTACCCCAGGGGAAACTGTGGGTAAAATAGTAGCTTACCACCATCAGCCTGGAGTGAATGAGCCCCCTCCCTTTCATGTGTGAAGCGCTTTGGGTGTGACTGTGTCATATGAAAAGCGCTATACAGATAACATTCCCTTTCCCTTCAAATGAATTTGAGAAATACACACGCACACACAACTCAAAAATACTGAAAATATTCTCTATTTGTGGGATATTACCTGAGTTTGAGCCACCGTTTGGAGGACTCGCCCATTATCTTTGGTTTAAATACCAATCCATGCCCAAGTAAACGTGCTTAGCCCTGATTTAGACATTACTTATTCACAATGGCTTAGTCTTGGACGCTTGAAAATAACAGCATTAAAAATGATTCTACTTTAGTGGATGATGTGTGGATTTGACAGCGCTGGAATGCGAGGAATGCTGAGCAGTGAACAGACAAACGAACATGAGTATTT
Organism: Lesueurigobius sanzi; assembly: GCA_900303255.1. NCBI lineage: Eukaryota > Metazoa > Chordata > Actinopteri > Gobiiformes > Gobiidae > Lesueurigobius > Lesueurigobius sanzi. The sequence continues at coordinate 5,081 of OMNZ01046143.1, read as the reverse complement.
TAAAGTTAATCGCAAAGCCATTTAGGTATTATAAAATATCCTTCAATCAAAGAGAGACCTTTCTCTCTTCAGACTGAAGCCACATCCAAAAAAAAATCAAATAAATATTCTGTCTATTCAATTTAAATTTGAGTTTTGGTGTTGACATAAGCAAACATATACTTCTTAAATTCTGCATTTCCACGATACAGATCATATGTTTTATATCTACATAAGATGAACAGCTTGAGAATGTGGGTTTGGGGTGTGGGCACATTCATAATCATATTCATATGAGCGGTCTATGGCGACATGTGTTTTATGTCAAATCTGGTATGAGGCTCTAACAGTGACATTGATGTACAGCCTCTGAGTGTGGCACGAGTCCTCAGAGCTGACAGTCTAAAAACATGGCTTGTAGAAAACCATCTGAGGCTGAGCGCATAAATCTGCAGTCAATTCTGCATATTTCTCTGAGCAAGAATCCTAAGCATCTGCAACTTTTGTAACACTTAAGCACCACGCAACGCAGTTCAGTCAGGCCCTTCTCAATATTACCTTTGTTTATTATGCTTTGCTGATATCTGTTATTGGGGAGACTGATGATAGATAAGAGGCGCAGATAGGCAGCCAGGCTTCTAGTCCAGTGGTTCTCCACTGGAACAGTGTTGTGACCAGTGTTGCAGACAGTGTTGGCAAGTTACTTTAAAATTGTAATATATTCTATATCAGCTTTAAAAATATAATGTGTTTGTATTACATATTACTGTTTCAAAAATGTAACTGAGCTACACTACTTTGAGTTACATTTGGTAACTGAAAATAGTGATGATAATAATGCCACAGAGCAAAAGTGTAGTCACAGATTTCCTTTTCCTCAGCCTCCACATTCTAAAGTGTTTTGTTTTGATGACGTTGGCCACACAAGCCTCTTTCTTTACCAGTATCTAACTTGCTTTGGTGCTGCATCTTATTTGGGGGGAGTTGCACTTGTAACTTGAGTTACTTAAATTGTAATGACTAATAGTAATATATTATATTCCTCAGTTACTGGAAAAAAGTATAATTCTGTAAGTAGTTACTTTTGTAATGAGTTACCCCCAACACTGGTTGCAGAGTAACGGATTACCAAGTAATCCACTACTGTAATTATATTACTTTTTTAGTAACGGAGTAATGGAATGGAATTACAATTGCAAAACTGGTAATTAGATTATAATTACTTGATCAAGTAACGATTCCATTACATTTTGTAATATTTTGAACAGGAAATGTCATATTTTTTATATAATTTTTGTAAAAGTGGCTGTGTATGATGCGTTTGCGCTGATAACAGCATCATGTTCTGTTTTATTAACTACTGTATTCCTAATGTGAGAGAAAGTGGACACAAACTGCTCACGAAGTCAGTACCACTAAAGTAGTTTTTTGGGGAAGGTGCTCTTTGGCGTTTGGGGAATAGAAACCTAAGAGAAAAACAAAGAACTAAGGCACTTTATTTTAATATGTATTAGCCCAGTACAATAAAGGCTTTATAGAAAATGTAAATAGAGAATTGCAATGTGGGGAGTGCCTTGGTTCTTCGTTTTTCTATTTTGTATTCCTAATGATTTTAATATTAAGGCCTGCTCATTTCAAATTTTCTAAATTTCAATTTTGTATACTTCAAAAAGTTATTTAGAAATCTTGACATAAGAATGTTTGCTCTGGATTTGAGAAAGTAAGTTCCGAAAATTTGCCATTGGGACATGTTTTTTTCCATTTTAACAAAAATAAGTCTCATCAAACTTAAAATGAGAATCAAAATTCTATGAGAATGAAAATAAAGTCAAAATGACTCAAATTAAAGCCACTTTTTAAACATTTTTTTAAAACCACTTTTATGTTTTTTGTAATGAATGAATATGGAGAAAATAAAGTTCCATGGGAAAGGCTCGCAACGCACTTTTGGGCCCCGACCCACCAGCTGAGAACCACTGTAGTCAGTCCGTAACATTAAAGCAATATAAAAAGCAACTTTAGGATCTTCAGTGATATAAAGGAACTCTTTTTAATGTTTTTCTTTGTTTTCAAGGCTAGTTATTTCTGAATGAACGCACATGGAATTATGTTTAACACTAAAGGGTGAAATAGATTCTTCAAAATATATTTTCTATGAGCTTCACAATGTAGTCACTGAAATGGTTTTCACTTCACAGACTGTTGAAAGATCATTGACAAAGTGGCAAGAATAAAGGGTGGCTATTTTGAAGAATCTAAAATACATCTATAAACAACAAATATAAACCATCACCTTCATTTATTTAATACAGAATTTCATGTGTTTGTTCATAATTTAAAGGCTGCGATGAGAACTCTACAATGTAAATAGTGTTGAAAACAAAGAAAAAACAATACATAAACATTGTTCCCAGACTTTGACGGTGGTAAGTATAATTATAAATATTTTCTTTCACTTTTCTGTGTTAATATTAATAACCTTTTTGTCATAAACACACAGTATAATAATATTTTCTGTTAATCCACATGCTATAATTACAGAGTGGTGAAGAATGAGGGCGATTGCCACAGCTATAATGTCATTAAAACAAAATATGCTATATTTAGTATTTTCTGTGCGTTGTAGAGTAGAAAAGCACTATATTATAAAAGTAAATTATCTTTTAAAAACGTACAGTATTTCTTATATTCTTGTTGATTCAAACATTGATCATAAGAGGCTGCAAAACTCACTTTACAGTTTTGAGAACCACCGTTTTAGGCACAAGAAACTACATATAGACTCATATAATACTTAAGACTATTCCTAACGCTGCTCTCAGTGAAACTTCTTTTTAAACCAATCACGTTTTGAAAACTAAACTAAACATTTCAGAGTGAAGGGTTTCCTTATTCGAAGTAAACCAGTCGAGTCAAATGAAAAGCAGCTACTCGTGCTCTGACCTTGCTGCTTTCAATGATCTCAAACAAAGTGCACTGAATAAGTATTTATGTGAATGTAATTAACAAAATTCTTCAGTAAATACATTAATTAAACTTTAATTGGAGCTTTCATCGCCGGAGCACTTTAGTGGAGCCTTGAGATTTATGTCTATTAATGTCATAACCTCCATATTATGAAGAAAGACTGGGTTTGTCAAAGGTGGTTTAACTTCCTGTAAAGACTGAGAACATGGCTTTTCCTGTCTGTGGGATGATTAGACCATGAACATGTCTGAGGGTATAGCATTAACCCTGTAAACCCAGGACTAAAGCAGATCTAAACTAGGACTAACCCTTTAAATCCAGGTCTAAACCAGGACTAATCCTATAAACCCAGGTCTAAACCAGGACTAATCCTATAAACCCAGGTCTAAACCAGGACTAATCCTATAAACCCAGGACTAAACCAAGTCTAAACTAGGACTAGTCCTGGTTTAGACCTGGATTTTTAGTCCTAGTTTAGACCTGGATTTAAAGGGCTAGTCCTAGTTTAGACTTGGATCCATCACACTCTGCGGATTGATTGTTCATGCTGTATACTTATGTGAAAACAAACTAACTAAACTAAATGGTTAGTCCTGGGTTTATAGTAGGGTTTAAAGGGTTAATGATCAGTCTACTTAAACATTATCTATGAATTGCTTAAGCCCAGGTTAAATCCAAGGGTCCAAACCTCTACAAAAACATGTTTGTAACTTATATACTACAGGTAGAAGAACATTTAGATTCAACGCAGAACAAACTATGATCTGAGACCTGGGTATGAAGGTAGAACAGTGCCATTAATCCAAAGAAGAGCAGACTATGATTTGCACTTTTTAAAAACGTAATCAACAACTTGCGAATGTGCATCTCAGAGTTTGTATTTGTAACTTTCGATCCGCACAATTTAAACTACAAGCACATTTCACAATTTGTGAATGTGCACCTGAGGTTTCGCACTTGTAACTTAACATCTGCAAATCTGCAAACAGCATTTGCAGCGCAGCTTCCTATTTGCTAGCTCAGGTCACGTGTGAATTTTGGCACGATTTTCTCGGATGGACGTGTCAGTGTCAAAGACGATTAATTAATCATTTATTTGTTCATACAACATTGATCAATCAAAAAACATTCTTCATAGAAAACAGTATAGAAGAATATAAGAACAGCAACTCGTACCATGACATGATAACATTCGATTGTGTTGTACTATGGGCTATCTCTGTTGAAAGACAGAAAGCTCAGTGAATCAGTGAATACAAAAGTTCCATCCGGAGAAATGATCGTGACTATCCAGTGGCTATACATTTCAATGATCATCACCACGATATCTGCACTCTAAGATTTTATGGCATTGAACAAGTCCCCCCTCCTCCCAGAGGGGGAGACCATGACCGACTGCTGAAACAAAGAGAGGCATATTGGATCCACACTTTACAAACGTTGACTCCGAAAGGCCTCAATGATGAATTTAACCTAAGCATTTTTTTGTGATTTATATTACATATTTCTTTGTGTGTATTGTACTACATACTGTACCAGGACCTTTGTTGGCATGTAGAGGTGGATGTAGTGTCACAGGTTTATTCTCCCACCTGTGAACTGCATCCATTTTTTCTATGTAAGCATACAGTTCTGCTACTGATTTATCAATGGAAGCCATTTGTGCTATAATGTATGTTATGTAATGGGTCTATTGTTACTCTTCTATTTGTCTGTCTGAAGATGGACAACATGTGTGTTTGTTGTGCAGATTTATACTGTATCACGCACTGTGATTATGTACTGTTCTTTTAAATGGGTGGGCCACCCTGGGGTGCTCACCACACCCTATTTAAAGGTGCCACTTGGAGCTCTTCAGTCATTTGCCTGAGGAAGGCCGTAGTGCCGAAACGTTGTTTTGTCTTTAATAAATACTTTGCAAGTCAGGCAGTGTGCGGGATTTCTTTATCTATCAATATTGGGTTCCTCCCTCGCCTCCGACGCACCTGCCCTAAGAATCTGATGTGCGAAGTCCTTCTCTCTGTATGTAGGGCAGGTGCCAATACAACTACTGGGAGACATGTTTTTTGAAGGAAATTTCAAAAAAGCGAATTCCCAAATGTTGTTCTTGGTTATTATTTGATAGTGATGTGATT
>OMNZ01046127.1:0-11546 GCA_900303255.1 Lesueurigobius sanzi | reverse complement strand
TCAGTGAGGATAGATTGCTTCCCCATGGTTCTCATAGTGGTGCCCTGCGTATTAGAGTGTGGAAACCCGACCGATGTCCGACGGGCTCGGCTCGGTCTTTCCTCTGTCCCCTGGTCTTTCCTCGTGTCCCATCGTATCTTCGTCATACTGTATTTCCTTGTCTTAGCTTTAGGGAGATTGTTGTTTGTCTCATTATCAGTCACTCTCGCTGTAAAATAGCGAGAGTGACTGATAATGACTCTCTCTATTTGTGGAGCGCGGTGCGCATCGCGCGCTCCACTATTTGAGAAGGACTGAGCTAGAGTCAGACAACGTGGTCAGGCCACTTGTTGCTCCGTGTGCTGTCTGTGCGCTGAATGCGCGCTACTCATCTGTGCTGAATTTCATTAATAAAATCGGACTTTCTACACAAACAATATCCTACTGTGTCATTGGTAGGCTTAAGAAAATTTTGTGATTTTAATTGTGTCGGACCTCGGTCAGACTCGGATACAAATAGGTCAAAGCCTATCGGGCTCGGGTCAGGTTCGATCACTGGTATGTCGGGTGAGGGCCGGTGTCGGACAGAAAAAAGTGGCCCGATTCACACTCTACTGCGTATACATTGCACGATTCTACAACACAGAAATGCGTAGCTATGTCACGAAAAATAGGCTTTTTTTTGTGGCATATGTACGCCAAAATGGAACATCACAAAAACAAGAGACGGAGGGACTTTTCTTGCCCCCTGCTCTGTCCCATTCCTCCGCTGAGAGGAGGGGGAGGGGGCGTGGGGTGCCGGCGGCAGAGCGGCCAGAGTCACCCAGCGATTTATTTATTTAAATTCAGGGCATTTTTTGACTAATATTGCACTAAAATGGTGGTTCATGTGAGACCATAGACAGTATGTAAACATTGGAAATATTATGTTTTGAGGAGGGAATTGCTCCGATAGCTGCCTCTCCCTTCTTTCCTGCTTCTTCCTGGATTCTCTCAGCGAGCCTCTCTGATTGGTTGGCACCCAGCGTCAAAGCTCGAAAAGCTCAGCAATGTTCAACTTTGGCGTCAAGGATTTTTGACGCCGAAACTCAACTCAAGAAACACGAGAAAAGCTCCAAACGCGAAGGTCATGACGCACGTTACGTGACGCCGGTCTCTTGACGCTACTTGACGCGCGTCACCATTTATTTTGAATGTAAACCTGATGCCCATAAAGCCGACACTGTGTCCGGTGTGAACGCCCCCTAACTCCACCCACATCTATTTTTTGAAAATTGCAATGAAGGAGGCATCGCCTGGCGGAGCAGGGAACGCGCGGGGTGAGGGTTGGGCATAGTCTGGGCAGTGACACTAGCAGTGACAGCGAGAGAAATTGATTCTAGCTCTTTTGCATCAGATAGGTCGTTTGAGGTGAAGGAAGGTGAAGGTGCTATGGAGGAGCCAGCGGTGCAGATTTGGCCGTGCTTTAGCTATCACTAACTTGCTAAGATAGTGTTTGGGTTACGTTTGCTCCAGCAGCTAAATGTTGCTCAATACATTGGACATGTTATAATATCCATGTGCCAGTTCTAGTGGCTGGATTTGTTTTACAGATTCTCTAAACATAAGCATAGCAGCTGGTCAGTAACATTAGCCTGCTTTTGTTGTAGTGTTAGCTACTGCAGACTCGAACCTCAATAGGGTGACAGACCCAAAATTCAAATGCTGTACATACTGTAAACCTGAAGAGAGTGCCACACAGGCAGTTTTAAACACAAAAGTAAGATTTGAACAAATGTGCACTAACATGTCAAGGCCTAGGCAGTCATTTATACAGTTAACCAGCCAAAAAAGGTTTGGGTGTGAGTTGCTCTTTAAGTTCATAGCATATCAAGAACAAGCCAACAGAGGCAAAAGTTGAATAAGCCTTAGCACCATTAAAGATCATCTAACCCAGTTATGAATACTTCCCAGTGTGACTCTATTTACAGCCATTATTGGACTATTGATATGCAGACAGTGGCCAGACTAATTTAGCCAAGCTTAAATGGAGCTGCTTATAGACAAATGGGTCACAGGCTTCTTCAGGATAGAAGCAGACAAAATTTGGATCTTTGAAAAGGGTTATCAAAGCCAGTTTCTAGGGCTGCGAAATAATCAGTATTTTATTGATTTTTTGACAGTTTGAACAACATAAATTCATATGTAGTACTTCCGATACGTGTCTGATTTTTCTCAAAGTAAACTCACACAATTTTAAATGTCAGCTGTTTCGGCAGTCATCCAAGGTCATCACCTGCAGCTGTGTATTGAAGCTCAGATGGTTCTAGTCAAGTTGACAGTTTTGTTGACAAGTTGACATTTTATAGCCTTTGAACATATTTCGTAACCTGGATGAATAAAAAATAATCTACTTGACTAAGCACACAGGAGCAGAAAGAAAATAAAACCCAAATAACCTTTCTGTCTTCCTTATTAACGTGTTAGCTCTGTTGGCTTTGCACAACTTTAATAAACATGGCCAGATCCGAGGCAACAACAGACTAGTGCTGGGGGGCGCTATGGAAACGATAGGGACTATTTCATATTGCGGTAACGATTTATATCACGATATACCACAATAAAGTACATTTTCAGTTATTCTCTGGAAAGTTTGACAAAAATATCATTGCTTAATTTTTCCAACTTTATTTTGAAGTGACATTTGACTGAACTGTCACAAACTGGCTATAGTTTTTCTTTTCGCAACTGGACAATCTGGACAATTTGGTGGATTTTTAGGCCTCAATTCTACTTTTCACTGTTTGTAAATTTCACTGTACTTGTTGAAATGGCAATAAAGCTTGTTCTATTCTATTTTTAGTGGTAGGGAAATTGAGTACTTCTACAGCAAATACTAACCTCTCAGTAGTCAGCAATTCACATCTTCTAGCTGCATTTCCATCACCTTTATTATGTTTATTAAAACTTTATTGCACATTTTAAGTACGAAAGTCGACTGAATCACCACTTGCATTTCTAGCCAAAGATGTTAAGGGCCATCAGGTGGTGGAGTGGGTGGTGACACATTCCTACAGTGTACCAGCAAATATAGGTGAACCCTACTCTGCGCCACTCTCCCTGAACCTGTCGCTCCCCCTATATAGGAGAAATTCCCTCCAATGCTAATGGACACATAGCATTTAAAAGTATACACCTACTCCGGTACACTTTTCAGAAGTTGTTTGCATGCTCAATGTATTTTACCTATAGCTGTTAGCATTAGGTGCTGCTTATACGGTACATACAATAGTCTCCAGCAAAACGCAGCAGCCTGTCTCGATCTGCTTTCACACGAAAACTCTGAGGTGTCAACAAAACTAATTTGGCATGATGAAATTGCAGTATACGCTTTGTCCAGCTAACAGCGCTGTGTGTATATCACATGCTTTTGCATGTGCTGTGAGTAGAAAGAAGAAGACAAATTACCACAGTTTCCACTTCCAAACATTTTTGGTTGTTGTGTCTCTCTGATGCAAATCTGGTGCATTCTAAAGTAAAAGTAAGTCATTGTAAATTATTTACAGACAGTTATTTGACTAAATATAAATGTGAGAAGCCAGAAAGCCAAATAATTATCAATCATGATGTAGCCAATCAGTGTTCAGACAGTGGCTGTGGCGTCATTGTTCTCAATACGTCCTTGTTTTGCGTAGTTCACAAGAGGCAGAGCATCAGAAAATGTTCTCCCACTGAGAAATGAAACCACCTACACTCCACTGTATTCATTGGAGCCGGGAGTCAGAGGATACGATGTGAGAATGATATGCGTTATGTGCTTCCGATACCAACGGCTTTGTCGCAGTGTAAACTACACCTTATCCATCTAACCACGCAATATAGGCATGTATATTGGTCCATGATGTTTTCTGTTTTGTCAACCCATAGTTTGTGTGATGTGAAGGCCTAGTTAGAAATCATAACTGAATGAACAGACCTTTTGAAATTTTATTTAAGATTAGAAATAGTATTCTGCTTATTGGATATGCATCCAATGGCCACTAAACCTGCTCTTATAATATGTTAATGTTAGGGAAATCACAGAAATTATATAAATATCATGAAACATATGTCATAACATGCCATATTTTAATATAGGGACTGGCTTCACCATTAATTTGAATGGGAAACACGATGTTCGGTTACGCAGAATTTAAAGCTTGGTGTACGTACAGTATTTGGTGCAACAGGCTCGGATAGCTAAGGGCGTTTCTATGCTCCACACTGTCCTGATGATGCCTGTGTAAGTTCTCAGTCGTACGGGAGTTGTCCATCGTAGGGAAAGATTTTTCAGTCTTCATCTGTACTCAGCTCAGTGCTCACGAGTGCTGACTTTGGATGAAGAGCGAAACCTCCTACAATTCAACTACAGAGTACAGATGAAGACTGATGAGTCTTTGCCTGCCCTGATGACGCTTTCAAAGGGAAATGAAAAACTTATGTGCAGCACAACAGAATAAATAATATATGTAGCAAAGTAAACAGTTTGTTATTTATATTTACAGTATTTGCTACATAACCTCCACGCAAGTCTGTTTTTTGGCATTTAAAATTGAATTGTTCCATTATATTATTATATTGTTTTCGCAGTTGGACTCGACCCAATTCCAGTGTGTGACACTGACTTTGATTTTAAGTGTTTCATTTCCACACGTGTCCATGATGCCACTATGAAGTCCAATTTGTCTCTGGGCTATTGTAGTGACCAAAGCCCTGCCTATCTTGGTATCCCGCGTGGAGGCGATTATCTGACATTTTGGAAGCGTTTGCACCATGTCAGGCTGACCCAGAGGTGCTGCAGCAGGGAGAAACTGGTCATGCAGCTGACATCTCCATAACATTTTGTGTGGTCATAAGATGAGTCTGTAGATAACACTGGCTTTGACTGTGCTGTTGTTAAGCACTGTCTTTCCTCTTGAAGCTATATTTGGCCATGCTGTTGTTCGTTTAGTGTTTTCTTTCACTCCTCATAAAATATTCAACCTTCCAAGTACCACCAGGCCCAAATTACGATCAAATTAGGACTAAACAGGGACGAATAGGGTCTATACTTTATACTTGATGACTAAATTATGTCCAAACTGGGTGTAAATCATATCAAAAAGATGCAACTAATACATAACTAAAGCATAATGCAGGGGCAGGCAATGTCAGCATTCAGCATATATCCTTTCAGATGGTTTTAGAAATATGACTCCAGGAAACATAAACCAGAATAGGAAGGCGGGGCATCAACGGTGGACCATACTGGGGCCGTGATGGGCGGAGCCATGGGTATTGGTGAGGTGCATGGGCTTCGTCCTTGTCGAGTGGCATAGTTGCGTAGGGACGGATGGGGGCACGGCAGATGGTACGGTGGCAGAGTGTGGCGGGGGCGGTGATGGTGGCCATGGTGGTAATGATTATAATGTGGATATATACGAAACAAATTATATACTCCTTAAATGTTCTGTCCAAAGCCCTCCCTTATGTATGTTGTTTGTTTTATGCAATGTCAGTATTGCACTTTTGTATGCAATAAATAAATAAAAAAAGAAATATGACAACAACAAAAAATACTCCAAAAAATACAGACACTAGATTACCAATTCCTTTAAAATATTCAGAGGGGAGGACTCTCAGAACCAATTCATTAGGGATGGTCCGATATGTCGGTGGTGCAGATATATAGGCAGATATTTGCATATTTTTCAAATATCGGTATCGGTCCGATATGGAAAAATCCCCCGCCGATAATTTTCCCAGTTAATTACTTTGCATAAAAGTACATTTTTCTGATAGTCCTATGTAAATATTTAGCCAAAAGTGGGATTTCACTCTACAATTGAATTTGACAATCTTTTTCTAATAGCCATCATAGTCTCTGAAGAAATAAAGTGAACCACTGTAACAGCCAAAGTCATGTTGCATTATCATTTTTTCTAATAATGAATTTAGGAACTTTACTCCATGTGAGTGGGTCCTGCTATCGATTTTAAATGTTGATATTAATATCGGCAAATATCGGATATCGGCCACAGCAGTGAGGCAAATATTGGATATCGATATCGGCAGAAAATGTTCATATCGGACCATCCCTACAATTCATTAAATGAATTGTGCCAAAAATGTCATTAAAAACATTTGATTGGATTCAAATCAAATGTTCAATGCTTAACAAATGTTACTGCATACGTTTTTCAAAAATACAAAAATGATGGTCTATGACACATTGAACTTGGCAGAAATTGTGCCAAATTTTTGCAAAGAAAATGCCTGTTGTGTCCATTTTATATGAATATTGAAATTTCCGCTCATTACTCCAATTTATGGAATGTTTGCAAATCAAATTTGCACAAATTTCTTTGCATCTGTAGCATTAGTATTTTGGGCAAAAGCATTAAATTTTACTTGATTCTACCTGAACAAAGCTTGTATTTCTTGAAATGTAATTGCAGCTGAACGATGTAGATTCTCATTCGTTCGAGTTAATCCAACCTTTAAAGGTTAAGCCGCTGGATCTACATTTAAACAAGAAGCCAATGTTTCATGACCCATCTAGGGAGCTTCCTTGTGGCCCCATTGGGGTGCGAATTGTCGGCGTCACGTTGAAATGTAAGTCCAATTGTTCCGTTTTTATATTTGAAGATCTAATTGTTGTCAGAAATATTGCAGCGATGTATCATCAAAATCGTGCTGACCTAGTTACTGCAATGTTTTTTGTATGCTCATGTACTACAACCTACATCATTCTGTCCATCCCCTAGATACTCTATATCTGATGGAGAAGCGTGCCGTCTGGAGGCTAACAGGACGGTTGTGTAAGTCCTTTTTTGGTCACCAGTTGGCCTTGGATCGAAAAAGAACATCCATGTGAGTCATCAGAATTTATATGGAACTAGGACTCGGACGAGACAAGAGCCGGAGGATCAGGCTTTTGATTCCATCGCAAGAGCTGGGACGGATTTGGGAGGCGTTTGAACCTACAAGCCGGAAGTATTCCATATAAAGACCGGTCTTCGAAAAGATTAGGTAGAAAACTGCAGATTAAATCAAATCAAAAATATCTGGTATTGTATTCAGATATATTTGATGGTTCTGTGCCACCTGTTGCTTTGGCAGTGAATTTAAATGATATGAACTCGAGGAAGTTCACATATTTTAGCTTACATTTGTACTGCGCTTTACAAGCCTGTGTCACAAGTTTCTCAAAGCGCGACACTGTAGACATTATTCTGCACCTGCTGGAGCCGGGATTCGAACCCCCGGCCTTCCGATCATGAGACGACCCGCTCTACCATCTGTGCCACTGTCGCCCCCTAGTTTGTCTCTAACTACTTTTAATTCTGTTTTAGTCAGTTATGAATATTATAATATTATATTACTATAACAATGAAAAAAACATTACAACAACATTCCCACTGATTTAGAAAACTGTCTAAAGCGACCTGTCATAGAGGAAATGATCAAAAAGAGAGTTTTATTCCGGATTTAAAGTGAAAAAATGGTTATAGGTAAAGCAAATAAAGAACATTTTAATGAGCATATTGCCTGATGTCTTAAAAGTTCAATGTTTCACCCTCATAATATATTATGGATGTTCGTAAGAGAATTTCAGTAAATGCGCTGTTTGCTTGAGGTCACTGTCACATTGCAGGATGTTTATCAGACTGAAATGCTTTTTTTGTGTTATTTCAATCTAGCAGAAGAAAATTGCTCTGGATGTCTGATGAGTGATGCATTTACGTCATAAGTAAAGTTATGTCTACCTTGTGATAAGTGTTGTTACAGCAAATGTTTTGAACTTTGATACACGGTCCACCTGGTTTAATCATGGGTCTGGATGGTGTTCACGTTATTTGAGTTTCTAAAATGTAAAATATCAATGCACAGACATCCAAATTTAAGCCCGTTTTTCAGATTTATATACATGATATGTCCACTTTAAAGTTTGGGCTCTGGCCTTTGATTGACAGGCCCTAGAGAACTGTGGAGGCTCATCGCTGTTCTGCTTACCCTCACAAGGGCGGAGTTCATAGTGAAGATGTTGCCTCTTTGCCCTTCATGCCATCTTTATTTCACACTCAGCATTGGATAATTTATTTCACATGAAGGGGCGGAATTGCCACTGTCCGTATGCATTTTAACAGTTTTTCTTTTTTTGCCAGATTGGAGCTTTCATACAGTATATCTTCACAAACATTTTCTCAATCAATTTGGCAGATTGACAAACTGCTTTCTGAAATTTTAGGAACATACTTTTCATTGTTCCTTAATATAAAAATAAAATATAATGCTTGATTAGGTAAAGTTAAAGTTAGGTAATCTCTGACACCACAACATTTTATGGTTTTGTGTTCGTTGGTGATGGTAAACAGACTATGCTTTCTTTGTCTCCTCCGACAGCCTCTGGCAAAACTGGCCGCGACTACTGGAGTTCAATGCAGTATTTTTTTTTATGGAGTGACGCACTTTTGTGGCTTAATGGATGAAGTCTTTGTCTTTCAAGTCAAACTTATTGCCTGTTATATTTAGAGCGATCATTAGCGGGCTGCGTCAGTGGAGGAGCTCGCCTCTCGTTACATACAGTACAGTGTATGGTCCTTCTTGTGTGAAGGTTGACTTGAGTCCTTTGCAGCTCAGGAGAAAATTACCGGCGCAAGTTAGTGGTGAGCGGCTCAACAGCCACTGGCCTGTATGGATGGTCCTGGCCGGGCCGCATGCATTATCAAGAGGGCCATATGTGCTACTGGAGCCAATGGAGTAGAAGCGTGGCATATTAAACATCATCTGATCTTCTTGCTGCATGAGTCATGAGGGGTGCTCGGCCAAGTGACCTACATTCACCCATGCCAGCACCTCCATGAACCAATCCCTGATCAACAAATTGTGGCTCCATATCTTCAACATGGTCTTTCCGATCTTTTCTCATGCACTGTTCTGGCTTTCAGTTTAATAGCGTTTTGCTTATAGCCAGTGTTGGGCAAGTTACTTAAAAATTGTAATATATTCTATATTACTAGTTACAGCTTTAAAAATGTAATATGTTTGTATTACATATTACTGTCTCAAAAATGTAACTGAGTTACACTACTTTGAGTTACTTTTAGCAAAATATAAACTGAAAAAAGGGAGAATAATGCCGAGCTCAAGCGTAATCAAAGATTTCCTTTTCCTCCTTTCTCTCGTGTTTTGTTGTGACAAAATTAGCTACACAAGTCACTTCTACCAAGTTGATTTGGCGCTGCATCTTATTTGGGGGGAGTTGCACTTGTAACTTGAAGTAACTTGAGTTACTTAAATTGTAATGACTAATATATTACTGTATTTTGTTTAAGTAATATGTTATATTCCTCAATTACTGAAAAAAGTAATATATTTCTGTAACTAGTTACTTCTGTAATGAGTTACTGCCAACACTGCATATAAGTATAATTTAACCATGAGCTTTGAGGTAAATAGGGATACAGGCCTGTTTTATTTTATGCTCTTACACCAATCTTATCTTAGACTCTCATAGATACATAAAAGTATTATACTGTAATAATAACTACCAGACTATATGCACACTGGAGTCGCACCAGCCAAAAAAATGCATAATGAAGGAGGAATTTATTTTTTATTTTGTATTAATGATTTTGTAATCATTACTGTGGCTGCATTAGAATCTAGCTATAAATGGTATACAGTATTTTACAGGGAACACTGCCTTACGGATACACGTGGACAGGTTTTTTCACCCGCAGAATAAAAGAATCAATCAGACCAATTCTGGAAACCCTGCACTACTGCTCTATACTTGTATGATGAGGTGGAACCAAGGGATAATATTCACTTGCATGCTTGAAATATTTGCGTGTTAACCTGTTAGTCCTTCTGACGCAAACTGATTATGACTTAAATCTGTTCTTGTTGTAAATGGAGGAAATCCAGTAATTTTGTCTAAACAGCCAGCTGTTTTTTATTGTAAACCTTGAACCTATACTGGGTAAAAGTTCAGCTTCTCTGGCCCGGAGCAGCAGCAGATTTTAACAGTGTATTCGGTTTCATAACTTGTTTTTAATAAAGACACTAAATACCCCCGATTAGTCGGATGATGTGACCTCTGGTTACATTGCAGATGCATTATTTTAGATGAACTGGCTGTTCCCATATTAAACTTTTGGTTCAGGTTAGAAGACGCACTAATCCTCTGATTTATCACAAGTGTATTACATAAGACTCCCTGAGGGAGATTTTAGGGACAAAGAGGAGGTACGCCAGTTGTTTCGTTAACCTCCTAGGATCTGAGCTCAGACCCATTTACAGTACAGTTCCTCTAGAGTCTATCTTATTTTTCTTATTTAGTGTACATAAGAGATGTCTATACAGTTTTTTATTGATAGATGCTAAGAGACTTTTTTTTTTTTTTTTTTTTAGTTCTATTTTACTCTAATATTATTATTACCTGTTTGCAAACTTACTTTCTTCTCTGATGGCACATTTTCCTGACTTTTTTTTAATGCACCCCCAAGTGTGGTCCTGTCTTAATAGTTGTTGTAACAAGTAAATTTCTCCATTGTGAGATCAATAAAGAACTATCTTATCTTAGCAACATGAGCAATGTGCTAATAATCAACAATACTCAACAAAACAATATCTTCATGGATGAATTAACATTTATAAACACAGAGACTAGAGATCCACCAATCCTGCTTTTTTTTTTTTTTTTACAATACTTTGTGAGTACTTCCATGAGATGTCCTAAAAGTGTCTTTTTGTGAATGAAAAAGTGTGATGTTGCATATCATGGGGTTTTCCTACTACACTAAATATTTACACCTTCAAACATATAGTCATTTGATCATTAAACAACTTGTGCACTACAAACATATAATGACCGTAATTCTGACTTCAACAGGGGCAATTATTATTTCATTTCCTGGGGCGAGTCATTGCTTCTGATCCAGCCTTGATTGGTTGACAAGAACATTATTAGACGCTCAATTCGCTCTACTGCGCCGTGGGAAGTGGAAAGTTAGACGCGCGTCGACATATATAGTACATTCATGTTTCATGTTGCACGAGAACACCCAAGAAAATTCCTAGTCTGTGAAACCTTCATTGACAATGGCAACAAATTCTATTCTGATTCTGATGAATAGGCTACCATTTTCCATACTGAGATATGTTCTTACCTGAGCTTAGAGGAGTTGATGCGTACCTGCCTGGTCTTTGTGCGTGCCGTGAGTAACATAAATAGACTGAAGATGTTGTTAGCATTAGCCTCTCCCAGCATATTCCTATGTTACAAAACGGGGGTGAAGTTAGTCACCAAACTTCCACGTTTTCCCTATTTAAATATGTTTCTGTGAGTAGTTACATAATCCAAATATAGTTACACAAAATTAAACGTCGATTTTCTAAGCGGATAAAAAGGAGTACTGTATTGTAATAGTAATATGTCCACTCTCACACTAGGAGTGAAGGTATTACTGTGCAGACATCAAAGTGCTCCTAAGGTGTTATTACGCCTTACAATATAGTACCCCTTTTTATCTGCTTAGATAATAGAAATTAGAAAATAGCTT
>OMNZ01046120.1:3526-15153 GCA_900303255.1 Lesueurigobius sanzi | reverse complement strand
AGCTTGTTTTCATTGTAAAGAAGCAAATAAACATCAAAAATAGTAACTACAGCTAATTATTGACATTTCCAACTGTTTATCTCTGTAACAATAAATAATTGAAAAGTTATTGAGGTTTCAATTTAAAATAGTTTAGGCGGAATCCTATAGTAATAAGTTGGACACAATTTGGCACTTTTTGGCCAAAGAAATTCAAATTTGTAATTTGTAATTGAAAATTTTGGATCCTATTTATATATTTGTTTTTTCCAAGAAAAAAAAAATACACTTTTTAAAAAATAGATTAAAATAAACAAGGATTGTCTCTAAAAGTGGCAAGTCCCCAAAAATGGGTACCCTAGGGCTTAAGAGGTTAATTTTAGTGTAAAAAATCTTGCCCCATGGACATGCATCTTGAAATTAGTTTCTCAAACCAAGGACAAAATGTACTTAATTCATTTAACTCATTTCTAGATGACTTAACTTACTAAGATATGACTTTTTGCAGTGTACAATGTTGTATGGTAACAATCCTGGTGTCCTTTGGGTCCTTCCTCTGTTGCCCCTGGGACTTTTAAAAAAAAAAAAAAACAGTAGGGCTGTAACTAACGATTATTCAGGAAATCGATTAACCAACCGTTTATTTTTTTTATTAATAGATTAATCAGTTGGAAAGTGTCATTTAAAAAAAACATTTTGCCACATGAAGCTAAAGTGACGCTGAGTGAGGATGTGTTGATAGAGTAAACTTAAAGGTAATGTCTGTAGGATGCTCTTTGTACAAGTTTCACATGTCATTCCTCATTTGAAAGCTAAGACCCTCTAAAATTCAGTCTGGGATTGTGAAAGTGAGAGAGCGAGAGAGTCCTCGTTCTGCTCTGGTTAGACTTATCTCATATTTGGAACAATCAGAGCTAAAACATTTGCAAAATAAACTTCTATAACCAATGCCTTTAGAGACATAGTTTTTTCACAAAAAATACAAAACATCCCAGAAACGATTAATCAATTACTAAAATAGTTGACAACTATTTCAATAATTGATTAGTTGATGATTAAATGATCAGTTGTTTCAGCCCTATAAAACAGTCACTCTCTTGCACATTTCTAGAAAATATAGTTGTGTGACTCTACAGTATAGATTGCATGGCAGATAAACTGTTTTTTTTTTTTTGCTTTTTTTTTCAATTTAAATTGACAAATGCTTTCCTTGATCATTGTTTGATAGTGATTGGGATTAACAAACCTGACATATTATTCTTATGGCTGAATGCCCTTTTTGGCCAACATCAAGCACATGTCTTTAAATATTGTCGCCACATTTGGACACCTTTATGATAAAATAATCAGACAATAGTTCACATGTGTTGGCGTTGAACTTTGTGACAGGTATTGTTTCATTTGGATTGAATTTGAATTACAGAGACATAGGCCATACACTTATCATAGTTAGCAGCACAGAATTTCACATCTGCCCTCCACATACATGTTAAACTATAGGCTCTTTAGGAAGTTGTGATGTCACGTGAACGCAACCTATTTTTTGAAAGCATGAATTTGTGAGACAATATGGCCAACCTCCTAAAGCCACAATGGTTTCGTGGCAATCGTTGATCAAAACTTGAGCCCGAGGCACCTCCGTTTTTGCAACACTGTCCTGTCTAATAAAACGTGCAGCAGCAGCAAAAAAACAATACAAACCCGCATTTTTATGTTTATAATTTGTTTAATCTAACAGCTACGCCAACAGAGTCTATATCCAGGAAAAAAAGCATGTCTTCCTAGGGTCTGTCTGACATTTTTTCCCTTCACAGAACATGTTGTTTTTCAGCGCGGAGGGCCGTAAATCCTTTGAGCTCTTTGTCTCTTCCCCAACATTTATTCGCTTTTTCTGAACCTCCAAAAGTCCGTCCCAGAGGTTTCAATTAGAAAAGACTGGTGCATCGTACTGTATTCACTTTAATAGAAGAGAGCGATCTCTTGAGTGTTGTAGAAGGCTACCGCTGCTAGTGTTGCTCTGTCTCTAACACGGGTTAATTGGGTTTCTTTCAGCCCAAGCCAACAGCTACACTTTGCAAAGGGGAAGAAGTCTGTTATTTTCGCTGCAAATCTCAGCCAAGTGTGTATTTCAATGTTTTTTTTTTTTCTCAATTCTAAGGCCTCTCCAGTTCCAAAGATTGACAGCAAATTACCTTCATTGTTAAGGCTTCATGCTTGTACAGTAGGGTTTACTCAAGGACAAACAGTGCGTATGTGCAGTACTCTGAGGGGAATAGAAAACTGGATCCATCTTTTACTCTAACTTTCTGTCGTCACTTATTTGATGTGTCAGTGTCACAGATAGAAACAAAATAAAATAAAATAGTTTGGAATCAAATTAGCTCAAAATAGTTTTGTAACCAGGAGTAGTACTGGTTACAAATGATTTTATGTGAGCAATAACTGGTACATTATTGTTATCCCGCCTTCCATAATGCACTTTTAGCCAAGTGCAGCAGCAAGTCATGTGCGGGATGGGTTTGGAAAGAAAGGTGGGATGTGTTGAACGCGGTATCTACGAAGTCCCGCCCCAAGCCACACTGCAGACATGTCATTGGTCCGAGCCACTGCTGGTTATGAAACGGAAAAACGAATGAAACGAATCAGTTGGATATTATTATTTGGGTATTTTCTTGTTAGTGTTACACATATGTTGCTATCCTTACTTGCCAAAAACAAAATGCCTTAGCAGCAGAGAGAGGGAAGCAGAGATTTTTTTATTTGATGAGAGTTGCCCTATATTATCAGGGGTTTTATTATATCATTTTCTATTACTAGTATACAAATAATGTATACTAATAATATCAAATAATGTAAAAAAAGCACTATTATCACAAATGTTTTAGCATTTTACATTCATTGGCATATAGATAGTATAGTACAATGGACAGAGGTTGGCACCATTTCCACATAGCTTTCAAGTGCGGGTCAAAAGAAGCTCATTCGTACTAGATGCTTAGGAGTGTTTTTGGAGCCGCTTCCATTTTAAGTATGCTGAAAGTTAAAATGAAAACGGCAATCTACACGACGAGCATATTTAGCCTACACAAATATAGTCGAGTCACAATCATGTTCTTGAAAATGTTGTCTCATTCTTAAAAATAAAACTAAACAGAATTCCCTGTAGAGGGAAAAACAAACGGGAACTCAATGCTAGCCGTTAGCATGTAGCATGAAGCTAACGTTATCGTGATTGTTAGCATTATTTATTCATCCACTTTGCTCCACGTCATGTCTCTAAAAGTATTTGTGAAACAGCCAGTGAAATAATATGTATTTTCTCTGCTTTTCCTCCTCCAACTGCAGCTTCCAACATGATCGTTTGTGGGCTTTCCCAAAATGTGGTCTGTATCTACTGTATCTAATGGCTGCTGCAACTCTCGCTGAACATAGCCACTCTGGACCAAAATTCACCACTGGCCCATCCGTCCAAGGGAGATGGATCCTTCTTCTAATTGGTTTTCCTCGAGGTTTCCTCATTTTTTTTTACCATGTTGTTTTTGGGGTTTTTCCTCGCCGTAGAGGAAGGTCTAAGGATGGGGGATACTCTAAGCTTGTTACTCTAAGTGATTTACTTATTCACGGGACATTACATCTGGTTGAGACATTTCATTCGTGTGTGACTTATTTTTGATCATTCTTGAGTCTGATATTGATTTGTTTTTGTCCATACCGACCTTTGAGATGACTTCTGTTATGATATTGGGCGTTACAAAAATAAATTGATTGATTGATGGATCTTCAGTCAGTGAAATGTCTCGCTCTCATCTGCCATGTCTTCTTATACAGTACGTAGATGAAGAAGGTCCTCGACAACTTTGAGAAAGTTCAAAATCTTTAATCCCATAAAAGTTTGAAACCAGTAAACATCCACGCAGTCTCCTTGAAAACTCAAAAACACAATTTAAACTCCCAAGGTGACGCCACTGCAGTTCAGTTTGAAACAATAAATCACTGTAGGCAGCACAATGCAGCCACTGTGACACTGTTCTGTTAATTAGCAGAGAGCCGCTCAAGTCTAGCCGTAAACTATTGGGCTTTTGACTGTACCCTGACGCTATTTGTATTTTGCACTTCAGTCTACATAAAGCTACCTTTGTTAGGCGAAAATTGCAGCCTAAGTAGAGAGCGCATTCATTTACCTGGCAGCTCAGTGCATACAGCTCCCCAATGGCGCGTGTTAATTATCAGACGCTGCCACGAGACCCGCAGCTGCCAAAGTGGAGTGTTAAAATGACATTGGATCAGTTCTGGTAGGACAAGTTCATCAATAGCTCCCATCTATTTCTGATGATGGATCACAAAATAAACGGCCTCAAACGGCCTTCATTTCTCCCTCTTTATTGCAGGCGCGTCCGGACCATTTTGTGTTAGGATAGGATACAGTGACGGGGGGTGCTCTGGTTAAACATTATGGAGGACTATCAGCAGCATGGGTGTATAAAACACAAAGGATATGGATTGCGTATGGACACAAGGTGAGTTTTATGGTTTATCGGGGATTTGAATGATTATGTTTTTTTGCTTATCCGAAAGCTTGGTGAAAAGGTCATGTTTGTATAGGGGGAGTAATATTTGACAGAAGGAGTAGTCAATTTTAGCATAAACTGCACAAAAGAGAAGAGAACAAAAAAAAAAAGATAAAGTAGTTTCTAATGTTTCAGAGTAGTTCCCCCCTTTAAAGCCAAACTTCCTCAGTAAACTGAATGAAACACAAGTAGGCTAGTTATTCCAGGTGTTATTGTGAAAATTATGTAAAAAAAAAAATAAAACATGTGCTTTTACAGCAAGCGGGCTCACACTTCATTAGCGGGACATCGCCAGCTCATCTTGTTTCTTGAAGTCTCACCTGCACATGCTGGAGGCAGGCCGGGCCCCTCAGTCCAAAAGTCCAAAACTCACCCCCCAGTAAGAATTTAAATATAACAAATGAACAAAAAGTCATGTTTTCTTCGATATGCAGACTTTTTCCTCGAAGTTATTTTGACAAACCTTTGCCTAAATCGCATCGTCAGTGTCTGGATGAGCACAGTACCGCAACAGAAAGTGAAACAAAACGATTATTTATCAACTGTATCTGCCTTGTAACGCCAAAAAGAGGGATATTCCTGACTTCCAACATAGACATTAATGGGGAGTGG
The DNA here is from genome assembly GCA_900303255.1 of Lesueurigobius sanzi. Taxonomy (NCBI): domain Eukaryota; kingdom Metazoa; phylum Chordata; class Actinopteri; order Gobiiformes; family Gobiidae; genus Lesueurigobius; species Lesueurigobius sanzi. The sequence continues at coordinate 9,994 of OMNZ01046120.1, read as the reverse complement.
GATACCCAGACAGAAAGTGTGACAAAGAAATGATGAGAATTCCAAAGGCAAAGAAAACTTTCACAGACTGAGGATCCTTGTGTGTCATGTCATACCAGTGCTGAAATATTATTGCGAGATGCCGGACGGTCGCATGGAAAACCAAATGCAAGCGACAGAAATGTGGTTCTGAAGGCGCATGATGAGAATACACTGGACAAGCCACACAACAGATGATACAGAGAGCTGAACAGTGGAAACTTCTGAAGCCGAAAACAAACAAATAGTTGGCCTTTTTGAGACACTGAGGAATCAGATTGGAATTCCAATGTCCTCAACATCACTTGACATATCATTACAAATCTCTCTCTCAATGTCATTGCAAGTGCTATTATCAACACAAGAACCAATCTCACAACTGTGTAAAATACAAAGTCACCCTTTTACTCTTGCAAATGTTTCATCCTGGTTCATAACAGTGGTAGTTCCATAACCTCACATGCTCTCTTTGAGTCTATACCTCTCTTTTGACTGGCATTCCCATCACATTGTCTTATGGATTCTTGGTCTGCTCTAGTTCTCACTTGCTGAACTCTTCTCGGCCCGTGATCCTGGCTCCTCTGACCTCCAGTTCACGCCCCGAGCCCCGCTCCCGTTTCATTATTCAGAATGACTTGGTCTGCGTTGTAAAACTTTTATTCTACAAAATCCACATTCGCCGATGCATGAAAGGATGCCTGGACAATGCTCAATTATCCTAGAACATGCGGAATCGACTTTTCGTTTAGGATTTCACGCTGTTCCCCTGGAGTAGTATTTCACTTCATTCACGCAATTTGGAGAAATCCCGTTCACTTTGGTCACCTATTCTACCGAGTGTTTATAATGAACCACAAAACTGTCCTCCACATGTGTATTTGAAAGCCCTTACACCCCTTTAGAAATCCATTTCTATGCACCTACAGTATGTAGTATGTGACCCTGACATGTCATAGATGTAACTATTATTGACCTGTGTGTTGATTGAAAGCTGCAGAATGAGGCTGAACTCACTGTAAATAAATGGTCGATGACGCAAATCTATAGAAACTACAGTGGACGTTCCTGCAGAGTTGATTGAGAGTAGAGAGGTTTGGGTGAATACACAGGGTGAACAGCCTGTTAACAAGCACTCTGATTAAACTGTTTATAGCTCTCCCATTTATGGCGTTTATTCTGTAATTTATGGCTGTTTCCGGAGCACTGCTGGTTTTGAGCGCATAAAACTGCAATTACATTTTAAAGTAGCCTAATTGTAATCTGGGGCTCAGGTAGCATCTGTGAAGAACAGTTAGTTGCTTGCCAAAAGAGTGGGAGCACAGCAGCAACAGTACTTAAAGAAGGAGATGGTTTTGGCAAAACAAAATCTTTCATGAGGTCATATCCAGGCGGAGTATATTATGTTATGTTAGATACCGCACTGCAGACGATTAAGATGTTTACATTCACAAGCATGGACACAGACATTCTTCTTATTTTGTTTATATAGTTTTGAGTCAATTTGAGATGACGATGGGTTGAAACCCACTCACACTTTGTAAATCAGGACTGTGTCAATTAGAACCAAATGCAGAATGGTCATGGTTTAGTGAGTGTGGCTAAGGGCTGTAGGTGCTGTCACCCTAAGAGAGGCTCGCTTAAGGCCCGGGGGGGGAAGCACTTCCAAAAATGAGCTCTGATCGGCCCTGGTCTGGCAGATGACCGGCGGTGACTAGCCCTTTCAGCCCTAAAGATAAGCTTTAGGGCTGAAACAACTAATCAATTAATTGTTAACTAATCGATTATTGAAATAGTTGTCAACTATTTTAATAATCAATTAATCATTTCTGGGATATACAGACTCAGACAGAGCAAGAATTACATCAAAATGTTGTATTTTTTTAATGAAAAACTATGTTTTGTCTCTTAAGATTTTTTTTGTAAATTAGCTCTGATTGTTCCAAATACTTTATGAAAAAAAAAAATCATAATCATCATTATCTAATCAGAGCAGAAAGAGGACTCTCTTGCTCTCTCACTTTCACAATCCCAGACTGAATTTTAGAGGTTCTTAGCTTTCAAATGAGGAATGACATGTGAAACTTGTACAGTGTCCTGCAGACAATACTTTAAGTTTACTCTATCAAGACGTCCTCAAACGGCGTCACTTCAGCTTCATGTGGCAAAAAGTTTTTCAAAATTATACACTTTCCATACAGCTTTTGCCGCCAATTGATTAATCGTGAAAATAATTGTCCGATTAATCGATTACATAAACAATCTAGTACTATCAATTTAGTACTAAACTTATAGGTAATCTACAGTAAGTGTACTTCTCATTTGGATGGGGCTGTAGCCAGGTTCAGTCTGGGTTTGGTCCTATAATAATTTAAGTTTATACAAAAAAAAAAATTAAAATATGTCAACGCCTCACGGAGATAGGACTCACATTCTGTAAGCATTGTAATTTGAAACCCAGGTAGCATCTGCGAGGAACATTTAGTTTGCTGCCAAAGAGACCGCGAGTGCTACAGCAGAAGGAGTAGGTACAGCGGAGGAAACTCACTCCCACACGCGACAGAAGTGCACAAACAATAGACGGCAGATCGGCGCCAGCGACTTCCCATGGCGCTATATAACCACCAGCAGAACTCAGCGCTGACGATAAAACAGCGGATCGATGGGAGCGCTCGCCGTTTCCTCTCCCATTGACAGATTATTTCATGGATCACAGCAAAACAAAACCAGGCCACATTCTACAGAGAGAGAGAGAGAGAGCAGCAGCCCGTATAGTCCCCTTTAAGTGTGCTGTGGGTTGCTTTAAAAAAAAAAAAAAAAACATTTTAAGGTTTAGCCCAGAGCAAAGCAAAGCATAGAGGAGATAGACTTATTTATATATGTTATTTTTGGACCTAAAGTGACAGTTTAAAGGGGCTATACCCATTTTTTTTCTTGTAGTAGTGATCCAACAGAGACAGGCTTTTCAGAACCAATAGACTGTCTTTATGTCATTTTTATGTGTTTTACTGTCACTGTTTTTGTCGTGGTTATTGTGTGAAGCCACCCTGTACAGAGAGCTGCATTCATATATTTAGCATTTTGAGAAACTTGGTACTCAGCCTTGAAAAGCACAATACAAGTGTAAGCCATTATTATAATTATTGGGCGATATTAGGGGATGGTTCCGTTAGCGTTGTTACATGCCAAAAACAAAATGCCTAAAGGCCTGTTTATAGCCTGTTCATGCCTCGTGTCTACGTTTAACGCAGCTGGCAGCCAATCAGAGAGCTTACAGCTGCAGCGAGAAGGGTCTGGCTGCAGACGATGGAGGGGCACTTGACTAGTGGAGCTGCACTGCTCCACAGGAAATGATGTCACCTCCACAGGACAACGCTAGCTTAAACATATCCAAACTAACCCTGAACCTGACCCTAATCCTAACCTTAACCCTTTAAGCCCTAGGCCCTTTTCTTCAAATATTATTTATTTACATCATAGGTGTACATGGCTAATCTTGGTGTCCACACATTTGGTAGAGTTTAGGGATGACGGTGGGAGTGAAATAATAATAAATTATGTTGTTTGACAATAAAATGAGGTTGCCCTGGGTTTGAATGAATTTCCGCCTGAAAAAACCACACACATTTTCCTGCAAAAAGGCCTTTTTCCTCCCTGTGATGTGGCAAATAACAACAGAAATGGATAATGCCACATAAGGTGTCACTAATTTGCAACTTTGGAATATTTTGCTGCATAAAACACATACGTCAGTAACTGTATCTGAAAGCGAGGCACCAGCTGTGGGGGCTATAGGGCTTAAAGGCTTAAAGTTAGTGGAGTTTACTAAAGTCAAGTTATTGAGATAAATGTAATTAAAAATCGCAGAAATAAAAGTGGAGGTGATGTCATTTCCTGTGGAGCTGTGGAGCTCCACTCCTCCGGTGTCTGCACCCAGACCCTCTTGGCAGCAGCGGATATGCCGATGTGTCGCGAACGTGCACCTCCTCCAATAAGTCACTCAGCGTCAAACGCAAGAGCTGTGATTGGTTGATCCATGCGCAACACAGGGAAACAGACAACAAACACCTTCAATCTCCCACTTCCAGGTGATTTTCAATCAATATACAGTATTTCTCTCCTGTTTTAGTGCTTTGGTGTTGTCACTTCCTCTGTTAAAAATATAAATAAAAATACATTGCAACATGAACGCAGGGGAGAAGTGCAGATGTTCGAACAGAGAGCAGCAGGAGGGTGGGCGGGGCCTGAACGGGCGACTATAAATATAAACATTTTCTAGCCTTGACAGCGGTTCCTCATTGCCATTATTCAAGCATAACCAATTTAAATAACTGATATCTAATATGAATAACTGATATGTGATATTGGAAGCATATGGTTTCTGCAGCCATGTGCATCACATGTCTCATGTTTGTCAACTTCGAAACCCATCTTTACTTAATACGGAGATATGCTTAATAACATCTCCCTGAAGAATCGTGATGTTAGGAATGTGACCACACATGACCACCATAAACAGTTTAAAGTAGCCTCTCCCTCTGCCACAGTTTACTCACTTGTAGCCGTCTGTAGTCGAATCACTGAAGATAAATTACATAGGAAATCTGATATTTATCTCTTTGAAATTAATTCATTTATAGTTATACAGTTAGTAGAAGTCAAGTTTGTTTGCCTGTTTATTAGGATCATCAATAGCCGCTGCCTTGCCATTTCACCTACACATGTAAATGCATGAAAAACAAACAAGACAAATGCAACATCATAAATTCTGTCAAAAAATAATAAGAAATACATAAAAAGTAAATATCGGTTTAAGTAAATATCAGTTTTATTGACTATTGAAAGCGCTGCATCAACCAAACGCACGGTGCATAAACTGTCTAAAAGGGACTTTGGGAATGTCCCGGGTTGACATAGTGCGGCAGAAGAGACAAGCAAGCAGACGGCGCCACTCACATAATCTAAGTCATTATGGGGCCTAAATGAACAGAAAGTGCAACCATCTCAAACGAACAAAGTGATTTCACAGATCAGCGATGCCCTTTTTCTGGAGATGGCAAATTAATGGCACCACTATATATTTTTTCCCAGCGAGTTGCGAGTCCTCCTGAGTGCAATAACATTGAGTGCAGGAGTTTGTGAAACTGCGGCTTCCTCGGGCCGGCACTGAAAGCGAATGGCCAATATTGATAATGGGATTGCGTTAATTGTAAATTAACAGAATCTCGTTAATAGGATTCTGTTAATCTGAGATTTATGTGCCATTGATTAATCCGCTCTTCTTGCAGCGTGTGTAAAATGATGTTAGCGGATAATTACCAGCAACCTTAAATTAACGAGACTTGTCTTTAGAGCATCATCAATCACCATCGGCAACGCGGACGCACTTTTACGGTATGCTTACAATTGCCGTCGGCAGCAAAACGTGCAAATTGGTATTGATGCGGTTTTGTGAGCGTAATAAACCACGGCGTTAATGTGTTTAGGTGGTTTCACGGAATGCACATTGAAGACGGAGTCACGGATGATATGAATAAATGTTACGAGCAGACAAATTTGTTACACGAACCCAGATAGATCGGTGTGGATTGGTCAATACTTGACAGTAAATTCACAAAACGCTTGTCCAGGATGTTATTGAAAAAGTCATTTGGGTCTATAAATTCTAGCCGTGAACATGGGATTTACTGTTCGATAGTAGGAAGTGGGTAAGTGTCGATGTGCGTGATTGGACTTCAAAACTAGTTTGTGTAGGTTCTCAGTCGTACAGGAGTTGTCCATCGTAGGCAGAAATTCTTCAGTCTTCATCTGTACTCTGTAGTTGAAGTGTAGGACGTTTCGATCTTACTCCAAAGATCGTACAGTAGCTGATGACGATCTTTGGAGTAAGATCGAAACGTCCTACACTTCAACTACAGAGTACAGATGAAGACTGAAGAATTTTTGCCAGTTAAGTTTTTGTTTTGTGGTCAGAACAAATGTAGATTGATTTATTTGTGCTGTCTTTGACAGGCTTGCCCCACAGTGTATGGTAAACCCTCATCGCTCAGTGTTGGGCACAGGGAATTATGATGTCAACGTCATCATGGCAGCTCTACAGAGTCGAGAACTGGCTGCAGTGTGGTGGGACAAACGCAGGTGTGCTTTAGTAATCTCTGTATAGAACCTTTTCTGCAGAACTTGGTACTGTATTTCCAAACAATCTGACAATTCAATACAAACAGTACATACCAATGCAGTATAATAACTAACTAAATAAATGTTTTTGTTATGCCAACATTTTGAATATGGTTCTACAGTAATAATTTTTTATCCTTTTCTAATATTTAAACCAGTTGTACAATTTTGACTGTTTTCTTTTTGTTTATCTTAGAACGGTACAGAGTCTTTGTGTATCAAAGGTCCTCGGTTTTATCCTCAATGTCCCATCACGCATCTCCCTTGGGATTGTCT